>RYFJ01001821.1:0-155851 GCA_003991445.1 Oryza meyeriana var. granulata
GAGTAGATTGGATGCGACTCTAAGAATTACCTCTGGGACTGCACAGCGGTGGAGATGTCTTGGCACTGTCACTTCAAAGCTCTTTCTGTCCCCAATGGTGGTCATGAAATGTGAAGAAACACTTTTCAACTCTGCAGTGCTCATTACTGCTCTGTCTCAACGCAATTTAGCGTCGACTCACGATGAAGAGGTAACAGGTCAGAGCTCTTAATCATATCTCGATCATTCTCTTATGGAGATCTAATCTTGCAGGGTGTGATGAGGATGTCCTCCGAAAGACCAGTGGGGCGATAGTACTAGATCCGAACCACATTCGGCAATTGGCACTTTAGGGCATGGTGCTTACCCCATTGTTTTCTTCCAGGGCACGCCGACAGGAACAAAATAAGAGCTGGCGTTGCTCGCCCTCTCAAAAGAAGCAGAAACAGGTGGATGTGTTCCGTGTGCACCTATATTAAACAACACGGCCCCATCTCGCGGGTAGCGTAAGTCCTATTATTTTTGTTCCATCTTTCTTATTGATATATCTTTCACTCGAGTCTCGCTCTAACTAACCTTCCTGTTCTGACATCCTAGTCATGAGCTGATGATTCTTGTACATTTCTAAACCAAGCATTCAGCCAAACGTTGTTGAGCGTTCTTTCTATTTTTCACCACAAGGCGGCCATCTCCTGAAGAATTAACCACTCTCTATTGATGGCCGATGTCGCTGCCAGCTGCCGATGTCTTGCTCAGGTATCTCTTTAATCATGATTTCATTTTAACTCTTTAACTGATCCTTTTACGATGTCATCTGAGTCCTTACCGACCTATTTCCTTTGAACATCGGCAAGTATTGGAGCCAGATGAGAACAGCCACCAGCGCATAACAAACATCTTTTCTCGCGACGTGTGCGAATAATTGCTGAATACTCATTCGTCTGCTGGAAAAACATATCGACGCCTGGTGAAGACTGCGGGCCATCGGCAAGATTTGTGGAAATTGAGCTCATTTGCCGAAGAGCTCTTGAGCCGACATGCGATATCTGGAATCACAATTCAACTCCATAAGCTAGGCAAACGAATACCGATCGTGTTATCACAGAAGATGGGTCCAAGATTCAAAGATAGCGTCAGTCAACTGAAGAAGAGAGTTGACGATATACGTCATCTCCCTCAAGAACTTTCAAGTCAAACTGGACAGGTGATAGAACAGGGAAGCGTTTGCTGGTAGAATTGCAAAAAGTCGCAGGCATCGAAGACAACAGAACTAGTCTATCAGCCTGCCAGAAGGCTATACAAGTAATCAAGAAGCAGAGTTGCAGCAGCGGCGTAAGTGTCTCATCACGCAAAAAACATAAAGACTTCTGGGTCCGACGAAGAGAGACATTCACGCTATTGGTGTAAGATTGACAGATTCACCTACGCAATCGAAACGATCAAAATTCTTGTAAATTTTCTAACATTGATGAATTTGATGTGCTCTGAACATGCCGATTACCTTTGTGTAACATAACACTCAATCAGTGTTATTTATTCATCATAACTCCATTCACTTGATAATATTTTATTTTGTTTGATCTAAAGGCGATATCAATTGATATCGGTATCTTTTAGGCGATGTAACAACATGGGCTCTTGCTCTGAACTATTTAGGTGAGAATCAGCACATCTAATCGATTCAGAGTTAATCCGAAACGCTAGGATAGTAATTTTCTGAGATACTTCCCTTAAGTGCTTTTAGCAAACTCTGTTCTCAAGATCTTCAAACATATGCATTACCAGGTACACAACGATTTAATCCGATAGGGCCTTCCAATTAGCGCGACACTTTCCGAATTTACTATCTCTGATTGGGCCGATCAGCAAATCAACTTCTATACAGATGTGCTTCAGTAAACGATTTATTCATCACCTTTTTATTTATAAGCGCGCCCTAGCTTATTTTCCTTGATCTTTCAGCGCCTTTAAATGATTGACCAAATTCGAGTTTTCAGTCTTCATCATCAAGTTATAATAATCATCGGCTGTCAATTGATTTGCAAAGAAATTCTCCTAGAGCTCGATGTGATTAGTCTCCCAAGGCAAAGATTGCTTCATGCCTATACAATTGGTATGGTGGTACCGAGTTGACCCAATGACATGCATCCGATTAAGCCATAATGATATGGCTAATGTAGTATGCATCATCGTGGCTGTTCATCAATCTTTCGCTTGATTATTATTTGGATTAGACTCTTTTTTGAAGCTTCTGCTTGTCGCATTAGCTTGAGCTAATATATGGTGATGAATTCAGTTAACTTAATTCCATACTGGTAGCAAATTGTGAAACTCATCAGACACGAAAATATGATCCTGATCGGTAGTTATGTCTCGAGGAATTCCAAACCGATAATTAATGCTCTTTTACAAACTCAATCGCATCCTTGGACGTGATTTCTTCAATGGACGTTACTGCTCCTACATTTGTAAAATAATCTGTTGCCGCAATATGATTTATGTCTTTACTTGATGGAGGATAACTGGCGATCATATTGAATTCCCATCCTCTGAAGGCCACGGTTTGATGATAGGATTCATAGCCGATGCTGGTGCTACGCTATATATTCCAAATTTTTCTGGCAATTTTGACACCTTTTATCATATTTGAAGCCTTCCAGCATTGTCGGCAAAATATCCTACTGTTCTAAATATCCACTTCATCTTATGAGCCGATATGATGAGTTACAACGCCTCATGCACTACACACAACCATTTGGCTTTTCCAAAAAAATTTAGGCATCTAAGCAGAACTTCAAAAGTCCGATAATATAGGATCTTCTTCCATCAAGCAACACATATGTAGTAGCTTTTTATACGAAGTTTCCTGACCGATTGCGATGGATTTTGTAAATGAATAATTATTTTTCCTGTTCCAATATCGGCTCTACCTGAATATATTATTGGCTGTTCAACTCAATGGTTATTCAGTGCGATAACCTGAAGCAATCTGTGCAATGATCATTAGCTTCTAATTTCTGTTTCTGGGGATATGAATCAACGATACCATCCTGAATTCTTCAATAGATCACTGCATTCTTCATGATCACAAACTCTTAAAATATCATCTGCATTCATACTCCCAGATAATTGCTTGATCACTAATAAAGAATTCAACAATCTCTGTGATATCGGCCTCGTTTCCATTAAAAGTTGAAGTCTTTCAGCACGCTCGTATTCTGCTGTTTATTGGTCTGATAGGGTTTAATTGTAAGGCAAACTCAAAAACTGCCCGAGGCGATACAATTGACAATCGATACCAGATCCATGCTTGCAAAGATCCATCAAAAACGATAAGTCACAGGATCAGCTCACATAATTTTCATGAACCCCTCAGTGTTTGCATAATGAAATCGGCCACTGCTTGTCCTATGATCGCCTTAGCTGATTCATTCTCAAGTCAACTCGTTAGAGGCAAAAATCCATTTACAAATCGCCTTTAAAACTGGAGCTGACAATATGTATTTTTGCACAGATGTTCGGCCTTTGCAAACCACCGTGCACTTAGCCGATCAAGATGTAATGCTTAACTTCGTGTATGGAAATATAAACAAAGCATAATTTCACGTAGGATATCTCGTTTCAGCACCAAAAGCCTTCTGCTTAAATAGAACACGACTTGCTCCTTGCTTCAAACTCTTGTATTAAAATAGACCCGATGGTCTTTTCATCGGCCGATAACATATAATTGAAAGACACTCCTTTTTGCGGTGGAATAAAACAAGTGGTTGGGGAACTTAATAATCTTAATTCATCAAATGCCTTTTGCTGTTCTACCCACATAAACTCTTGATCGGCTTTCAACCTTCAACAATGGAGTAAAAGGCTCAATCCTCCTGACAAATTTGATATGAATCTCCTTACAAAATTAATCTTGCGATCAATGACTGTAGCTCCATCTTATTTACTTGGGTGTCTGTATTCTTGATGGCTCTGATGCTCCGTTGACTAACTTCAATTCCTTGCTCATTGAACCATAAACCCTAAAAACTGCCACACGATACACCAAAAGCGCATTTATTGGGATTCATCCTTAATCCGTATTTCTTTGCCCTTTCCAGCACTTTTCGCAAATCGGCTATATGGCTTTCATCACTCTTGGATTTAACCACCACATCATCGATGTAAATTTCTACTAATAAGCCGATGAGATCATGAAATATATAATTCATTGCCCTCTGATATGTCGCACCGGCACTTTTTAATCCAAACGTCATTACCACCCACTCATATAAGCCGATAGCTCCAAGACATCGAAACGCAGTCTTATGTATGTCTTCCTCTGCCATAAAAATCTGGTTGTATCCTGCATTGCCATCCATGAAGCTAATAATCTTGTGGCCCGATGCTGCATCCACCAACAAATCTGCTATCGGCATTGGGTACTCATCCTTGGGGGTAGCTTTATTCAAATTCTGGAAATCAATACATATTCTCAATTTTCCATTTTTCTTTTCGACCGGGACGATATTAGAAACCCACTCAGCATATCGGCATGTCCTTATAAACTTTGCATCATATAACCTTGTGATTTCTGCTTTGATTGGCTCATACAACTCCGCTTTAAACCTCCTTGGAGCCTGCTTAAACGGCCGATATCCTGGTTTAATAGGAAGCCGATGTTCAACAATTGACCGGCTTAACCCTAGCATTTCATGATATTCCCAAGCAAAACAATCCCGATACTCTTTTAACAATTTTATCAATTCTTCTCGGAATTCAGGACATAACTTTTACTTATGTACGTCGGCCTGGCCTATCTCCTGGTCTATATCAATTTCTTCCAAATCATCGGCGACGTAAATCCTTGTCCAACTTCCCCTCAAAATCTTCAATGGTGCCCATCAGAGTAACAATTCTGAGCGACTTGCCGAATCGCTATATCCCTTGACTGGTGACCTTAAGATAATCCCCCTTCCACAACTTTCCAGACAACAATCGACACCATCGGCCTCCTAGACCAGCAAATCGGTCATCGCAATATTGGTCGATTGATCTGCTAGGATTACCTCAACTTGGTCTCCTTGCCACTGTATTAGACTTTGATGCTCATCGAGGGCACGCCCAGTTTGTGTGAAACCAATCCCTGCCAAGGAGTAGACTATATGATCCTTTTCCATCGATAACAAAAAACGTGGTAGGCAATGTCTTGTTTCCCACTGTTAATTCCACGTTTAACACGCCTTTCGTCTCCAATGGATTCCCACCGAAGTCTTTTAACACCATATTCATCTTGATCAAATCTTCAGCGGTTTTCCCTAGCTTCCGATACGTAGCATACGGCATTAGATTAACAGCTGCCCCCCGCATCAACTAGCATCTTCGTCATCCCCGCATCAACTAGCATCTTCGTCATCGGCTTCCCATTCACATAACCCTTGATATATAATGGCTTCAAATGCCGATGCTTCGATTCTTCAGGCTTATCAAATATAGCCTGATCGGGTTGCAGCATTAACTGAGCAAAATCCTCTTCAATGTCTTCCTCATCAGATGAAAGTGCTTTATATTCCTGAGGCAAAAAGAAAACCATGTTTACTGGAGCCGATGGATCAACCTCATCGTCACTTTTCTTCACACGCCATACCCGCTTAGTCCTCTTGTGACGATGATCGGCTTCTTTGTGACCTTGCCGTTGTTCTTCCTGTTGCTCTCGGTGCCGAAGCCGCTGTGCCCTTCTTTTCTGATTCTTTGTAAATATTCCACTAGGACACCACTGAGGATTCTGGATTTGCTGTTCTTCATGTAGTCCCTCTCTATCGTTTTCTTCAAAAAACTCTTGATGGATCGGCCCTAATCGGCTATGTACCGATGCTCTTCTTTCAAGCGGCCGATCTTGCGAAAATCCTTCATGCTCAAAAATCCGAGATCTTGTAACATCGCATTCAGGACAATCTTTGATCGACGTCAATCTTATCCCTCGTTCCCAGCAAAATTGAAAGAACAGGCAATCCCAATGTGGATTATATCTCTCCTCGTATGACGAAGCCCGCTATTCCTCTTCACGCCTTGAATATTTATCTACCAGCTGCGATGAAGTAATTCTAGATCTTCTAAATTGCTGATATCTTCCTTCATTGGCTTGATTCATCGATGATCCCGCATAAACCATATTCACGGGGAATGGATGTCCATCGATCTTCATCGGCTTCCTGTCCTCAAACTTGATCCTTCCCTGTTCAACAGCCGATTGGATTTGTTGCCGAAAAACTTTGCACTCATTGGTGTGGTGCGATATCGTGTTGTGCCACTTGCAATATCTCTTCTTCTTCAGTTCTTCGGCTAATGGAATCACATGATTTGGCGAAAGTTGTATCTGTTTCTCCTGCAGTAACAGATCGAAGATTTTATCGGCTTTATTGATGTCAAAGTCGTATCGTTCCTCCTTGCCGATATCCTTCACCCACGGGCATGATACCGATTTCTTATTTCTAGCCCATTTCGCCAATCCAACTTCAACATCGGATCCGTCATCATCTGAGTCCGATGAATAAGCTTGCACCTTAGCAACCCTCCTCTGAAATTTCTCCTTTTTCGCTTCTTGAAACCGGCTTTCATGAGCCGATACCTTCTGTACCAGGTGCGCCAGACTTTCGAACTCCTGTGATGAAAACCTCTCTTTAATTGGAGCCAAGAGGCCCTGGAAAGCCAACTCGGTTAGATGCCTGTCGCTTAGATTCAAACTATAACATTGGTTTCTAACATCTCGAAACCACTGGACGTATTTTGGTACTGTTTTGTCTGGCCTTTGTCTAACCGATGTTAAGTCTGTCAGCCTCATCTCATGAATCCCAACAAAAAAGTATTTGTGAAATTGTTTTTCCAGATCGGCCCATCCTCGGACTGAATTTGGTGGTAAAGAAGAGAACCATGTAAACGCCGATCCGGACAATGACAAGGGGAAGAATCTAACCCTTAGAGCCTCTTCAGCCGATGCCTCTCCACACTGTGCCAAGAATCGGCTAATATGCTCAACTGTAGATATGTTGTCTTGTCGTGAGAACTTAGAAAAATCTGGGACTCTGTATCGGTGCGGCAATGGAACTCTGTCAAACCACTCGGGATATGGATGCCGATACATAAATGTTTGCTCTTTTGGTTTTATCCCAAACTATTCCCTTACTATCTCTGCAACCCTTGTCGATAAATCCTCCTCCCTTGGGTTTTCCTATTGATACTGTATAGGTGGAGTTGGTAACCGATTCTACCTAGGATATTCTCTCTGATAATTACTTGAATCGGCAATACCACCTGGATAATTTTGTTGATATCCCCCACAACAAGCCGTTTGATGGTATCCTGCAGGAATATCTTGTTGCCCCCTAGCTTGGTTCTGCGAAAACAAGTTTTCCGGTATATCTTTTCTGGTGCCAAAAGTGACTTGATTTGGCTCCATCTTTGGTGGGAGGTAAACAGGACCTCAACTAGGCTCTTGAGCAATCGATCCATCCACAGTTTTCTTGATAAGGTTATGCAGCGTGTTCACCAATATTCCCGATTGATTGATAAGCACGTGATGCATTGCTTCATTTACCATCTCTTGTAAGGGTTTTGGTGGATTTTCAGGTGATGCACGGCTCAATTCACCAACAAGAACTGGTTTCAGGAATTGAGATTTTTGAATCGGCCCTTGTCGCGTCATGCCAAAAGATTCCAAACGAAGTTTCTGAAAATTGGCCATATTCTTCTCAACTTGTTGTTTCTGCTCGTTTGTTAGGTCTTCCATGCTGACTGGAATCACGTTGTCTATTCTGATCTCTTTTCCGGCCATGTCGAAATTCCATGTCCCACCAGACATGCCAAAAACGTGTTGACACCGAAAATCACCGACAGCGTTGGGAACGAGCCGATGATATGGTTCGGTGCACTAGACACGCGAAGGCCTAGGAGATTTGATTAACTCCAGTGCAGGTCCTAAATTTGAGGTTCGTAGGCGTGCCAGTCAATTTGACCCTGCAATTGACAAGGAGAGAGTATTAGATCAGTGAGCCAATCGGCTGGAAGCCGATTTGGACTCGTTTCATCGGCCGATAGCCGATATGGACTATAGCACTTATACATCGACTGGAAGCTGATGATGGCATAAAAAGATAACTGCGGTAAGTTGATAATATGGTGAGATAAATAACTAGCCGACTGCTGATAGAACATATGCATTGGCTAGAAAACCAATGATAGTGTAAATTCATAAAATAAAAATAATGCAATCGACTATATATAATAATAGATAACTTATCGGCTAGGCACTCCGATAAAACATTGCATAAACATCCATCGGCTTAACAAGGATAAATCTATTATTATCAATCTAGTAGTTCAAACTTA
Source organism: Oryza meyeriana var. granulata (assembly GCA_003991445.1). Taxonomy (NCBI): domain Eukaryota; kingdom Viridiplantae; phylum Streptophyta; class Magnoliopsida; order Poales; family Poaceae; genus Oryza; species Oryza meyeriana. The sequence continues at coordinate 8,344 of RYFJ01001821.1, forward strand.
ATTGATGCAGCACAGATTAATAACGATAAAAGAACCTCGATGAGCCGATATATCTAATGCAATCGTGACGTAAAATAGGATAACTTATCGGCTATACATCCCGATAAGACGCTTGCATAAAATCTATCAACCTAGAAGGAATAAATTATTGCTAGCAGTTTAGTAGATCGGACCGAACCGATGCAGCACAAACTGATGATAAATTACACCCAATAAGTTGATAAATCTATGCACGCATGATGTGATATATCTATTCAGACTATGAGATCAAACCTAACTAATGTAGCCGTAGACAGAATAGATATATCGTGGTAAGCCGACTACCGTGAATCGACTAGAATATCGGACCTAACCGAGGAAGTCCTAGCCGATACGGTAGCCGGGGTAACGAGACTTACCCTCTCGCAGGAGGTCGAACTTAACCGATGCAGCCCGGCTCGAGAAGCAAGAACCCGTCAAAAAGGGTGGCGATGTGCCGAAGTTGTATTGATGTCTGTGTCTATTACAAAGTACCCGGGCATACGTATTTGTACCCTGAGTTGATACAGTCCTGATTGGATACGAAACAGGAGTTTCCTAACTATAAAAGGAAAATTAACAAGCCCTGATTGGACACAAGATCTATTTTCCTAAAAGAAAGAGATATTGCCTAATTAATAGATAAAATATTAACTGCCTCTCCGTGGTCTTCATGATCCCTTCTCAAACTCGGCTTCTTCCGGATTAATTCCGCCATTTGACTGTGATATTTCCTTAACCGAATTTAATAAAGAACCGTACCATATTTTGGCGTTAACACCTTCATAACCTCGCTGCCAACTAACATGAAGCAGGACTCGGGAGAAGAAGCACTCGGACAAAGAGTACTTGGGAGCAATGCACTCGGGAATTCTTCACCGTGGAGGATGAACACTCGGCATCAGCTGTGACTCAACTATGAAGGTCTCAGGGGCTGCTGTGGAGGCCATGGGCCCTGGGTACCTCATGACAAGCATATGGGCCACTCGGATAGAGGATGGGCCTAGCCTTGTAATTAGAGATATGATAGAACTCGGCAGACTTAGCCTTGTACGACAGGGAGAATATAGTCCTAGTCGGGCACGTTATATCTCTAGAAGGAGATCCCTTGGTCGTAGTCCAACTGTCGATGTTTTACACCGGCAATAAATATATGGGGCTAGTCGGCGGATGTAAACTCGGTGGATTGCAAAGGAACACAGAGGGATTTTATACTGGTTCAGGCCCTCAATGTGAGGTAATACCCTACGTCTAGTTTGTATGTATTCCTTTGAGGATATACGGTGGTAGTTCTGATGAACTTGTGTGCACCTGCCCTCATGGGGCCCCCTGCCTCCCCTTATATACTGGGGGACAAGGTTACAAGGTAGGAGTCCCCATCGGATTACGACTAGGAGATCTCCCCTTAGAGATATAACGCACCCGACTAGGACTGTATATTCCTTTCTATACAAGGCGAAGTCTGCCGAATCTAGCTATATCTCTAATTACAAGGCTAGGCCCATCCTCTATCCGAGTGGCCCATATGCTTGTCATGAGGTACATGGGCCGGCCCATATGCTTGTCATGAGGTACCCGGGGCCCATGGCACCCACAGTAGCCCCCGAGACCTTCATAGTTGAGTCACAGCTGATGCCGAGTGCTCATCCTCCACGGTGAAGTCTTCCCGAGTGCATTGCTCCCGAGTACTCTTTGTCTGAGTGCTGCTTCTCCCGAGTCCTGCTTCATGTCAGCTGGCAGCGAGGCTATGAAGGGCTCCATGTAGATGTAGGAATAGTGTGCGCCGAATAGGCGCACCTATTAGGTGTAGCCCCCGACTTTGTGCTTAATTGTGAAGACAATTAAACATAAAGTCAAAGATCTTTAACCTTGTAGTCTTTCCCGAGTAGTATACTACTGGTATATGAGACTCTTCGGTATCATGTCAACCGGAATATGATTTATAGTCTTGCCGAGCAGGGAACTACTCGTATGTAGGACTCTTCGACTTCATGTCAGTCGGAATGTATGTTTATAGTCTTACCGAGTAGGATGCTACTCGTATATGAGACTCTTCAACGTCATGTCAGCTGGAAAGGGGGTGTTTATAGTCTTTCCCGAGTAGTATATTACTCGAAAATCAGACTCATCGGCATCATGTCAGCCGGGATGATTATTTATAGTCTTTCCCAAGTAATATATTACTCAAAAATTAGACTCGTCAGCTTCATGTCAGCTGGAAAAGGTGTTTATAGTCTTTCCCGAACGGCGTCCCTTTCGGAAGTTAGACTCTTCAGCTCGTCAGCTGGAAGAATGTTTATAGTCCTTCCCGAGTAGTATACTACTCGAAAGTTAGACTCCTCCGCATCATGTCAGCGGGAATGAGAAATTTATAGTCTCTCCCGAGTAGTGCACTACTCGAAAGTTAGACTCTTCCACATCATGTCAGTGGGAATAATGATGCTCATGGCAACTGATGGCCACGCATGTAGGCCGAGTACCACTTTATGAAAATAAATCCATGGCGTGGTCAGGTGTACCCGAGAAAGATACCTGCATCCCCAATTTTAATGAAGACCAGCTTGTGATCCTTGTAAGGATATATCCTCGAGACCTGGTGGATAAAACAGATACCCAAACATATATGTTTAGCAATAAGGCTCTCATGAAGCATATCTGTTTACCTCATCGGCTCCTGTTGGTAGCATCAGCGCTATAATTTCAACTCAGCCTGCGGGCGGCCCACATGGAGCATGCTACTGTAGGAACTCATATCTTGGTGGCTGCTACCAAATAAGCTGGCCTGAGCCAACCTATCCAGCATAGCTCTATGGAAGTGGCATCCATCGCATGTCAGGATGAGTACAGCGGTGTTGGTAACCGCAATCAGCCAGAGGAATCCTTGTCTGCAAGCCTTTCCGACTTATGCTCTGGATGCAGCCTGGTTGCCATGATGCCTGAGTTGGTGTATTGCAGAATCTGCTTGCCCTCCCCAGGTGTGACGCAGTGCACGAGAACTCCGGATGCGCTTTAACGACATAGATCTTCTCTAACTTTGGTAAAGCCGGACAAGGTACCCAAGCTTTGCATTAGCATAGGACTCGGCTGGCGACCCTCATGGGGCATACCCTACCCAACAGAGTTGTACCCGAGCCCCAACTGGCGCCGGAGGTCGGTTGTTAGCCGAATAAGGTATCCGAACCTTGCATTAGCATAGGATTCGGCGGGCGACCCTCATGAGGCATACCTTACCCAACCGAGTTGTGACCGAATAAGGTACCCGAACCTAGCATTAGCGTAGAGTTCGGCTGGTGACCCTCATGGGGCATACCTTACCCAGCCAAGTAGTATACGACCCCCGACTAGCGCCAGAGGTCGGTTGTTAGCTCACATGGAGCGTAGCCGGGGAAGTTGACGTCCCGACTGGCGCAAGTACTCGGTAAGTAGCCCTCATGGAGCATCCCGAGTGTATTTTGGCAGACTTGTCCAGCCCCCGAGCATAGGAGATGGGCTCACAGCCCTGAGTTCCTGTCACGCATATCCGGAGCTGGGCCTGCAATATAAAGATATCGGATGAGTAGTATCTGATGATGAAAATAATCACCCGAATAAAATGTATTTTACAATATATGTAAATACGAGTTCTTCCTCTTTTTGATATTAATTTCCCCAAGTAGTTGACCCCTTACGTTTAAACACTCTGCCCGACTAATCATAGCCCCCTAGCGTCGGGAGTTGGCTCATGGCACTTTCCCAGACACGCGTTTTGGGTGACTTGAGTTCGTCTTTCATGGAGCAAAGTTTCACGGATAAGGACTTATGCTACTCGAGTACTTTTGCAATCATTTAAGAGCAAAAACAGAGAAGAGTGCAGCTTGTGCACCTATTAGGTGTAAGCGGCTGCGGCATTGGTAAAGCCGAGTGAAGAAATATTTATCAGAAAGCGACTTAGCTGTTTGGTATTTCGGAGTGGGGATGCCATCCTTGCGTTTGAGCTTGTGAGCCCCCGAGCATGTCACTTGTTGTTCTGATAATCTTCAGTTGTTGAAAGTCGAAGACGGTTGTGACCGACTGCCACAATGAAGCCGTCTGACTTGCATTTGCGATTCCCAGCTTTAGTCGGGACCACGTCATCGGTGCCCTTCCACTTCTTCTGTCAGGATGCCTTTTTATCTTCAAGGGCCTCAGCAACAGCATGGGCTGAGTCGGCGTATTTGTTCGCCATGTTGAATAGAGCCTTGACAGAGTTGGGAGGCTTCCGAGTGAATTTGTCGATGAACGAGGTGTCTTTGACTCCTTTTCGAAAGGCGGCGATGACGACCTCATCCTTGATGTTTGGGATCGAATTTTTCTTCTCAGAGAACCTCTTGATAAAGTCACGAAGAGACTCGTTCTTCCTTTGATGCAACTGATATAAGTCGTACTCGGAAGATGGTCTCTCGTAAGTTCCCTAGAAGTTGGCGATGAAGCGTTCTCGGAGTTCTCCCCAGGAGCCGATTGATTGCTTGGGAAGTCCTGTTAGCCATGTCCTCGCTGAGTCGGCTAGAGCGACTGGGAGGTAGTTAGCCATGACTTTGTGATTTCCCCCAGCTGCTCGGATCGCCAGAGTGTAGACCGTGAGCCAGGACTCGGGATTGGTCTTGCCATCGTATTTGTCGATGCCTGTAGGCTTGAAACTCGACGGCCAGTCGACCTATTGTAGCTCCTGGGTGAAGGCCGGTATGCCTTCGTCTTCATGAGGACTCCGACCCCGACTACGACGGCGAAACCGCTCGTGGTGGAGGCCAAAATGCTCGTTCTCGTCTTCTAGTTGGCGTTGCTCGTCTTCTTCTCGTTCGCGGCACCGAGCATTGGTGTCCTGCCAAAGATCACGCCATAGTTGGCCTCGGAGATCCCGATTGTCCCGACGGTCACTTCGACGTTGCCGGTTGTTGTTTGGGTTGCCGAGTGACGTTTGGCGTGACTCCGTGTGCAGCCGACTAGAGCCGGCTGCTCGGCGTCGCTTTGAGGTAGACGAGACTGTCATTGGGGATGCCGACCGATTGGTCGGTATGAGGGTATCGCCCGACTGTTGGTGCTGCTGACATGCAGCAGCGGTAAGCATGGCTTTTATCCTTGCGATGGTCGGGGTGGCCTGGTGATCAGGCCCTAGCTGGATCGTGTCCAGTAGGGTTGCGGCGGCCACGATGTTCTGTTGTGGTGTAACAGCCTGCCCTCCAGAACCGCGCAGCCCAGCCCAACCGACGGGCGGGCCCACTTACACATAGCACCCCACTTACACTTTCGTCCTCGCTTCGTGTAAAAGGGTTAACCCGGAAGTACTATGGTTGGAGGGACAAGGCCTTATAAGTTGGTTCAACCCTTGCTCAACTAGCAAGGTGGTACTAATCATGTGCACACCACACTCATGGGCCATATGGGCCATATCCTAATTGGGCCAGGATGTCACACACACCCCCCCTCAAAGGACCTGGCGTCCCCGCCAGTCCAACTTACCCGCATAGCCACACAGGCATATAGGCAAATGTCCAGGAACGCGCCCCCTCTTAGCGCACGTCCGTACGTCCAGTGCCGGCGCCATATGCCATGCCATGTGCCTGACACCGAGCCCACATGCGCCATGCGCCATATGCCCGCACACTGACCCGTACGCGCAACCACGAGGGTCGGCTCTGATACCATTTGTAACACCCTGCCCTCCAGAACCGCACAGCCCAGCCCAACCGACGGGCGGGCCCACTTACACATAGCACCCCACTTACACTTTCGTCCTCGCTTCATGTAAAAGGGTTAACCCGGAAGAAGTATGGTTGGAGGGACAAGGCCTTATAAGTTGGTTCAACCCTTGCTCAACTAGCAAGGTGGTACTAATCATGTGCACACCACACTCATGGGCCATATGGGCCATATCCTAATTGGGCCAGGATGTCACATGTGGCGTGACGAAGACGTCGTGGTCGCCGACTTTTGTTTGGAGGGTCTGTTGCTGAGCGGTTCGCCCAGCCCTGCGTAGGCCGTCGTTGCGGGCGTGCAGGCGTCTTGCTTCTTCCTCCTGTTGTTCTCGCAGTCGGCGGGCCTCCTCCTCTTGCTGTTCGCGTAGTCGGCGTGATTCCTGAGTAGGAGTAGAGCCTTTGGATGCCATGAAGATTTCTCGTGGCGGAGAGAAGCTTGCCGAGCTGCTGTCCGACTTAGAGTCGTAGTCCGACTGGAAGTAGGAGTCCGACTTCGAGTCAAAGTCAGGATGGTTGATGGGGGTGATTATAACTCCGACCTCCCTAGATCCGATCTCGAGCAGCTCTGGGCCGTATCCGAGTCGAACTCCAGAGGATCGGGTTTGCCGCGTTGGATGCAGATTGTAGATATCCGCGGCGTCGCCGAGTCTGTACGGGAAATTGACAATCTCTTCCCTTCTTAGCTCGATCTTGGCCGGCTCAGGGCCGAGTCCGAGTCGAACATCGAAGGGAAAAGTTGTCCTAGGACCCGGACAAGATGAAGATTGCCGTAGCAAGTCGATGAGGGTTGCTGCAGCGTCGTGTGGACCGACTGGCGTAGAGTCGGCCGGTTCCCTGGCAGATCGGATCGAGTCCGAGTCAGCCAAGGTGAGATTGCCGATCTGGTCGGCGGCGAAGTCGAGGCTTCTGAATGCAATTGTATCTCCGGGGGAGAGTTTGCCGCCGTCGACTCCGGTTGCTGGATCCATCGAGCTTGTAGATGTAGATCGCGCCGAAGCCCCTACCTGGCGCGCCAACTGTCGATGTTTTACACCGGCAATAAATATATGGGGCTAGTCAGCGGATGTAAACTCGGTGGATTGCAAAGGAACACAGAGGGATTTTATACTGGTTCAGGCCCTCAATGTGAGGTAATACCCTACGTCCAGTTTGTATGTATTCCTTTGAGGATATACGGTGGTAGTTCTGATGAACTTGTGTGCACCTGCCCTCATGGGGCGCCCTGCCTCCCCTTATATACTGGGGGACAAGGTTACAAGGTAGGAGTCCCCATCGGATTATGACTAGGAGATCTCCCCTTAGAGATATAACGCACTCGACTAGGACTGTATATTCCTTTCTATACAAGGCGAAGTCTGCCGAATCTAGCTATATCTCTAATTACAAGGCTAGGCCCATCCTCTATCCGAGTGGCCCATATGCTTGTCATGAGGTACCCGGGGCCCATGGCACCCACACCAACTGGGACTCCTACTTTGTAACCCTGTCCCCCAATATATAAGGGGTGGCAGGGCGCCCCCTGAGGGCAGGAGAAGAAGAAGTCATACATCCTCAAAGGAAATACACCACAACTGGACGTAGGGTATTACCTCATCTCGAGGGCCTAAACCAGTATAAACCTTTCATGTTCCTTTGCAATCCATTGAGTTTCGGTCCAACAAGTAGCCCTATATATTTATTGCCGGTGTAAAACATCGACAAAGACGAGAATGAGCGCTTCGGCCTCCACCATGAGCGGTTTCACCACCGTAGTCGAAGTCGGAGTCGTTATACAGATGAAGGAGTACCGGCCTTCACCCATGAGCTGCAACAAGTCGACTGGCCGTTAGGCTTCTAGCCGACTGGAATTAAAAAATACGACGAGAAGACCAACCCCGAGTCCTGGCTCATAGTTTACACTCTGGCGATCCGAGTAGCTGGAGGAGATCACAAGGCCATGGCTAACTACCTCCTAGTTGCTCTTGCCGACTCGGCAAGGACATGGCTAACTGGACTTCGTAAGTGGTCAATCGGCTCCTAGGAAGAACTCCGAGAACGCTTCATCACCAATTTCCAAGGAACGTACGAGAGGCCATCTTCCGAGTACGATCTATATCAGTGCCATCAAAGAAAGAACAAGTCTCTTCGTGATTTCATCAAGAGGTTTTCTAAGAAAAGGAATTCAATCCCGAAGATCAAGGACAAGGTTGTCATCGCCGTCTTCCGTAAGGAAGTCAGAGACACCTCGTTCATTGCCAAGTTTACTCGGAAACCTCCCTCTTCTGTCAAGGCTCTTTTTGACATGGCGAACAAATACGCCGACTTGGCCGACACAGTTGCTGAGGCCCTGGACGACAAGAAGGAGCCCCGGCAGAAGGACAGAAAAGACAATGATGAGCCAGCACAGAACAAGTCCGGCAACCGCAAGCACAAGTCGGACAACGTGGTCGCTGCTGTGGAGCGTACTTGGTTGCAACCCCCGAGGACAGACGAGTACCAAAAAGTGATGAACGGGCCATGCCCCTTTCATCCAAAGGGCAAGCATGCGGCTAAGGACTGCTTCATGCTCAAAAAGTTTGGTTCCGAGCAGACTTCAACATCTGGCAGAAATAAAGACAAGGACAAGCCAGATTCGGGCGTAGCCGGTGACTACCAAGATCCCTAGGCTGAGCTCAACCACATCTTTGGGTGGCTGACTGCATACGAGTCCAAGAGGAAGCAGAAGCTCACAACATGCAAAGTCAACTCCTCTCAGCAGACGCCCCAGTGCTTGTGTTGGTTAGAAACGCCAATCATGTTTGACCTCGTGGATCACCCCGACTGGGTTACTCATCCAGGATGTTACCTACTCGTTCTGGACCCGGTCATCAGAAGCATCAAATTGAAAAAGGTTCTCATCGATGGAGGAAGCGCTCTCAATATTTTGTTTGCCAAGACGCTCGACGAGATGAAGATCCCTCGTTCCGAGCTATGGCCAAGTACAGCGCCCTTCCATAGGGTAATCCCCGGCCTGTCTTCCACTCCACTCGGACAGATAACTCTGCTAGTTACTTTTGGTACACGGGATAATTTCCACACCGAGAATATCTGCTTCGAGGTTGCCGACTTCGAGACCGCATATAACGCAATACTTGGACAACCAGCACTAGCCAAATTCATGACAGTGCTGTATTATACATACATGATGCTCAAGATGCTAGGACCAGCCGGAGTGCTTTCTCTTCATAGCGATGTCAAGCAAGCCTTCACCTACAACAAGGAGAGCTGTGAGCTAGCCCAATCTCAAGAAGTAGTAGGCGCAACAACATCCGACTAGCCGCTACAACAGCAAGCAAGGACGATCAAGTTCCGGCAAGAAAACCAACCAAGTCAGGAATTTCAGCGGACTCTGAAACAAAAAAAGATCCCCCTGGACAAAGGAAGGTGATCGAGCATTCCCTCAACGTCAGGCCGGATGCCAAGCCAATCAAACAACGGCTACGGCGCTTCGCAAAAGACCATAAAGATGCTATTCGGGAGGAGATAACCAAGCTCCTTGCAGCCGGGTTCATCAAAGAGGTCTACCACCTGGATTGGCTAGCAAACCTAGTCTTGGTCCGGAAGAAGAATGGTAAATAGCGCATGTGCGTCGACTACACCAACTTAAATAAGGCATGCCCCAAAGACCCATTTGGTCTACCCAGAATAGATCAGGTGGTGGATTCAACTGCAAGGTGCAAACTTCTCAGCTTTCTCGACTGTTACTCGGGATATCACCAAGTTAGCTTGAAGGAGGAGACCTGCCTGAAGACTTCTTTCATTACGCTGTTTGGAGAATCCTACTATGTCACTATGCCGTTTGGGTTGAAAAATGCTGGAACAATGTATCAACGAGCAATTCAGCGATGTTTACACACTCAACTCGGGTGCAACGTGGAGGCATATGTCAATGACGTGGTGAGCAAGACAAAATCCAAGGAAGACCTTATCACCGACTTGGAAAAAACTTTCCGAAGCCTTTGGAGATTCAAGATGAAGTTGAATTCGGATAAGTACGCCTTCAGTGTACCGTCCGGAAAGCTACTCGGCTTCATCGTATCACATCGAGGCATTGAGGCCAATCTAGAGAAAATCAACGCTATCATTAAGATGGCAGCACTCGGCCGATTCATCTCCCAACTTGGTGAACGGGGCATGCCCTTTTTCAAACTATTGAAGAAAGCGGACAATTTTCAATGGACACCCAAGCCTTCGAAGACTTCAAAAAATTTCTCACATCACCACCAATGTTGGCATCACCCATGCCCTAGGAACCACTAATGTTATACCTGGCAGCAACCAGTCAGGTAGTCTGCAAGGTTTTGTTAGTTGAGCGAGCAGAGCTAGGGCATATATAGAAAATACAAAGGCCAGTCTACTTCATCAGCGAGATCCTAGCCGACTCCAAGATGTTATCCTCAAATCCAGAAGCTATTATATGGTCTACTCATCACTATCTGGAAGTTGGTGCACTATTTTCAGTCACATCAAGAAACTATTGTCACATCGTATCCACTCGGGGACGTCCTACACAACCGCGAGGCCACTGGAAGGATCGCTAAATGGGCGCTCTAGTTGATGGCATTTGACATCATATTTCAGCCACGGAGAGCAATCAAATCTCAAGCTCTAGCTGACTTCGTGGCCGAGTGGATAGAAGTCCAGACGACTACAAACACGGACAAGCTAGAGTACTAGACAATGTACTTCGACGGTTCTCTACCGATTGACGGTGCAGGGGCTAGCGTCGTGCTGATGTCACCCACTAGCCAAAAACTATAGTACATTCTCCAGATTCACTTTTCGGCTTCCCACAATGTTGCCGAGTACGAGGCACTCATCCACAGGCTCCGCATTGCCATATCACTTGGCATCCGCTGACTGGTCGCACGCGGGGATTCTCAACTCGTGGTCAACCAAGTCATGAAAGACTGGACATGTCTCGATGATAATTTGGCGGCGTATTGTCAGGAGGTACGAAAGCTAGAAAACAAGTTCGATGGCCTGGAGATAACTCATGTATTGGGAGAATACAACGAAGCTATAGACGAATTGGCCAATATGGGATCCAAACGAGAAGTGGTCCTGATCGGAATTTTTGTCTAGCAACTATTGGAGCCATCTGTCAAGAGGAAACTAGTGCTTGAACAGTCGGGGATTGAACCTACCCCGGCAAAAAATGAAGTGCTAATCATCTCTTAAGACTGGCGGACTCCAATTTTCAAATTCCTCAAGGATGATGAACTCCCAGAAGATCGTAGCGAATCCGAGAGGATTAAATGTCGAAGCAAATGTTTTTTTGTAGTTGGAGAAGACTTTTACCATCAAAGCGCATCCAAAGTCCTCATGTGCTGTGTCACACCAGAGGAGGGCAAGCAGATTCTGCAGTCAATCCACTCGGGTATTTGTGGCAATCACACTGCATCCAGGACGTTAGTCAGAAAGGCTTATAGACAGGGTTTCTTTTGGTCGACTATGGTAACAGATGCTAAAGACATAGTTCGCACATGCGAGGGATGCCAATTCTTTGCAAGGCAAACACATCTTCTAGCTCAAGAACTTTAAACAATTTCAATCTCTTGGCCCTTTGTAGTTTGGGGGCTTGACTTGGTCGGGCCATTCAAAAAGGCACTAGGAGGGTTCACACATTTGTTCGTCGCAGTGGACAAATTCACAAAGTGGATCGAGGCAAAACCCGTTGCTACCATAACAGCGGCATGGACAAAGGACTTCATCATGAGTATTTTATACCGATTGGAGTTCCTAACCGCATCATAACGGACAACAGTACTCAGTTCACTGGCGGCGTGTTCCAAGATTTCTGTGATGACTTCGGCATCAAGATATGTTATGCTTCTGTGGCACACCCACGGAGTAATGGGCAGGTCGAGCATGCCAATGGCATGGTCTTACAAGATATCAAGGCTAGGGTATTCGACCGATTACAACCATATACAGGGCGGTGGGTACAAGAACTCCCATCTGTTCTCTGGTCTCTAAGAACCACGGTTAGTCGGGCAATAGGGCAATTCCCTTTCTTCCTAGTCTATGGTGCTGAGGCTATGTTACCAACCGAGTTGGAGTTTGGCTCTTCGCGCGTTCGGGCCTACTCAGAAGACAAATCAAACAAAGACCGACTGGTCAAACTCGATCAGTTGGAGGAAGCAAGGGACATTGCAACTATCTAGTCAGCAAGGTATCTTCAAGGCCTACGTCATTATCACCGTCGAAATGTTCGTGGCCGCACATTTTTGGTGGGAGATCTCGTCTTGAGAAAAATACAAACCACCAAAGATAGGCATAAACTATCCTCTTTATGGGAAGGGCCGTTCATTATCGCTGAGGTAACATGTCCGGGCACCTACCAATTAAAGACTGAAGACGGTGCCCTAGTCAGCAACTCATGGAATATAGAACAGCGACGTCCTTTCTATACCTAAGTCTTGTATTTCCTCTATACATATGAATAAAGTTTTTTTCTTTTTTCCCTGACTCACTACATCGCTTGTCCCAACTGAGTAATGAGTCAGGGGCTGCATATATCATGTGCCTTGTTAAAATCCGAGCTTGTTTTATCTAAGTTATGAAGTTCTACAACGATTATGCTAAGTTTGCCCGAGTATAGCTCTCAGAGGTGAACATTTTTTCTTAAGTTTCTCTCGATCTACTCGGCGTAGACTACATAGTTGGGTAAAGCTAATGACGACTCAAAATAAGCAAGTACTTGGCAGCATCTTACAGATATTTACAAATGCCTTTATAAAAGTCATATATGCTCATCAATAGTCACCGGCTGCATAATCATTATGTTTTTACATGCCCAGGTCTCTGGATATTGCCTCCGCGGTCGGCCTCAGCTGGCTGATTAGCCCTAGTGCCTCATCAGGAGTCGTCCCCTCGGCAAAACCCTCACCAATGGCCTCAATGTCTACTCTAGGGTAAATTGATTTGGTCATGGCGAGAGCTTGGGCGACACCGATAGTTACATGCTCATCTAAGTATTGCTTTAGGATACTCGGGGCTTCGCTTAGGCATTCGTGCACTTGGGTGATGGTATTGGAGCTGGTCCCGAGATAGTGAGGTTGCATGATGTCTAGGAGCCCTTTCATGGATTCAACGAGGATTTCCTATGACTCCTTGATCATCTTGATTTCCTCCGTGAAGGCGCCAAACTGAATCTAGGCGTTGGCTTTTGAAGCTATTTAGATGCATTTACAAATATATCAGTTAGCCAAGATAAGCAGTCGGAGCAACAAGCAGACGGGTTAAGATCACAGTCAAGCAGGAGGCGTACTGGCAGTTGGCCTCCACCTTGGCTTTGGCCTTTTCCACTTCCTCCAGCTTTTTGTCTTCTTTTTCCCTCTCCTTTGCCTGGGCTTTCAGCTCGGCTCAAGGGCTGCAAATCAAAACAATCAAGAACTCAAGATTGCAGTCAAAACTCAACAAGGCAGTCGGGAATCAACAACGCTGGAGAAATACTACTCGGGATTCACTCAGGAGGATAACACAGAAGACTTACTTCTGATCTTTTCAGCTTGGGCCCAGTTTTTGTCCCTGAGCTTATCTACCGACCCCCTCAGCCACGTTTTCCTTTCTTGGCTGGTTCGCTCCAGTTCATCATTGGCAACCTGGAGCTGGCGTAATTGTTGTAGTTGGGGGGCAAGCTCGGTCAGGACTTTGTTCATCTTCTCCAAGCGATCGACTATCTTCTGCTCAAAACAAACTAGGGGAAATCATGGTAAGAAGGTAGAACACTAGATCAACAGGAGTTTTCAAGCACATAACATGGCGAGACTCACTACATACCTGGACTCCCTTGGACGCAGCAATTGCAGCGTACATGAGATTTCTGTGCTCTCTTAGTGCTGCTGTCTCGTCGTGCTCGTAGCTCTCTGCAACTCCCTCGGGGGTGACCTAATAAAAAGTCCTTGGGAAGTTGCGGGGAGGGGCTTCGAGCCTAGGGAGATCTCCTTCATCAGAAGATGACGATATTGCCAGCAATAGGGTCCTGGCCTTGAGTTTGGCAGCTGTAGGAGCTTCGGTGATCTGCTCGGGGACTGGAGCAGCAGCTTTAGCATTCGCTCCCTGGTCGATCGGCACTAGTAATTTTGCTGTCAGGGCTACTTCAGCTTTAGAAGCTGGGGTAGCCTCTGGCTCGGCAATCGGCGGTGGAGATTTGGCCCCACTCGGCTCTATCCCCAATGCGGCCGACTGGGGGGTCAAGGTGCTTAGTGGTGCTGGCCTTGGGCTAGGTGATGCCGGTCTTGGGCTTGGCGGCATGGGAGCTAAATCAACAGGATCCTTGAACTTCAAGCTCCCTGGCACTGCACTCGGCGCGCTTGTTTTCTTCTTGCCCGGGTCTTCAATTCGCTTCTTCCTAGCCCTCTTGGAGCTGGGTTGGGCGGCATAAGGGCTGGCTGGCCGCTTCTTAATTTTGGTGGCCGGCTGATTTTGGGAGTCATTATCAAACTCCACACAGTCCTACAAGTATTTCAACGACATACATCATGCATTGCAGAACAATCCAAGATAGAAATCCACGAACATTCATCACAGAAGGATAATGATTCAATATTAGTCTTTCATGATTACCTATGGCCGAGCCCTGCTCTGGCTGTAGGGTGTGGGGGCACGTTCTTCGTCCTCTGTCTCCACTACCCCATTGACGAAGAAGCCAAACAGGGTATCAGTAACCTTGTTCTTGTCGGCTACATCGGGGTATTCGTAGCTAGGATCATCCTTGCCTTGGTAGTCTCTGCCAAAATGGCTCCTGGCCTTCAGAGGTCTAGTACGGCGGTTGAGGAAACACCTTGCCACCCAGGGACTAGTCAGCCCTGTGCTCTTCAGGAGGTCGATCTTCTCCATCAGCTGGTACACTTGCCCTATTTCCTCATACGTTGGCACAGATGACCAGCTGGGCAGGATAGTTGGAGGAGAACCGGTGAAAGGGGGCAAAGAGGGCCCCAGATTTGAGCAATAGAACCACTCTCTGTGCCAACCCTTGAGTGATGTCTTCAGAGGAACATTGAGATACGTCTTCTTCATCTCGTTTCTAAGTTGAAGACCGGCTCCCCCGATGACTTGGATTTTGTTCTTGGACGGCTAGGGCTTTATGTGGAATAGGTACTGGAAGAGATTGAAATGGGGCTTGACCTCTAGAAAGGCTTCGCACAGAGTGGCGAAGATAGAGATGTGAAGGATAGAGTTGGGATTCAAGTTCACCAACTCTATCTGATAAAAGGATAGAAGCTGGCAAAGGAAATCTAATGTTGGGAGGGCAAGACCGTGATCAAAAAATGAGGTGAAGGCGATGGTCTCACCAGATTTGGGCGTTGGTATCGACTCTCCCTCCACAGTGCACCAATGGATTGCATCTTGACGTTGCAGCATCAATCGCTTCTCTAATAGCTTTAGCTTCACCGGGCTACAGTCCGACATCGGCCAGACTCTAGCGGTCATCTTAGAGATATCAAATTGGGCTTTCGGCATTGCTGGAGGTGAAAAGATTTGGGGGAAAGACTTGTGGAGGCTACAGCAAACCTGTGGGTGCCATGGGCCCCGAGTACCTCATGAAAAGCATATGGGCCACTCGGATAGAGGATGGGCCTAGCCTTGTAATTAGGGATATAGCCACACTCGGCAGACTTTGCCTTGTACGATAAGGAAAACACAGTCCTAGTTGGGTGCGTTATATCTCTAAGAGGAGATCCCTTGGCCGTAATCCTGTTGGGACTCCTACCTTGTAACCCTGTCCCCCAATATATAAGGGGAGGCAGGGTGGCCCCTGAGGGCAAGTTGAGTTGGTTCACCAGAATCACCACCGTAAATCCTCAAAGGAATAACACCACAACTGGACATAGGGTATTACCTCACATCGAGGGCCTGAACCAGTATAACATCTCTTTGTGTTCCTTTGCAATCCACCGAGTTTCCATCTGCCGAGTAGCCCCATATATTTATTGCCGGTGTAAAACATCGATAGAACCCTAGCGAGGCGGAGCGTAAAATTTGGGCGCGGAAGCTGGAAGATGAAACGATTGGCAGATTGGAGAAGAAGGAGAAATCTTTTCTCTCTCCCCGCTTTATAAAGCCTGTGCTAATAAGTGGGCTTGGGCCGACTAATTTAGTACTGGGCCACAAGACATGAGTTTCTAAATGGCATGCTCCATTGAGCTGACTGCTGGCTATGTTAAAATCACAGTGCAGATGCTATTTACAAAAACCGATTAAATAATCAGATATGCTTCATGAAGGCCTAATAGCTAGACACATGTGTTCAGATATCTACATTATTTACCAGATATTAAGGATATATCCTTATAAGGATCAATAGCTGGTCTCCATTAAAAGTGGGGATGCAGGTATCTCTCACGTACACCTGACCACATATTGGGTTAAAATCCATGAAGTGGTACTCGGCTTACATGCTTAGCCAACAATTGCCCTGAGCAAAAATTCTTCCAGCTGACATGATGCTAAAGAGTCTAATTTCCAAGTAGTACACTACTCGGGAAAGACTAAAAGGTTAAAAGATCATTGACTTTATGTTTAATTGTTTCACAATTAAGCACAAAGACAGGGGCTACACCTAATAGGTGCACCTATTCAGGCACACACTATTCATATTTTACCATGAAGCCCTTCATAGCCTCGTTGCTAGCCGATATGAAGCAGGACTTGGAGAAGAAGCACTCGGACAACGAGAACTCGGGAGCAAGACACTCGGGAAGCTTTCCCCAAGGAGGATGAGCACTTGGAATCAGCTGTGACTCAACTATGAAGGTCTTAGGGGCTGTTGTGGAGGCCATGAGCCCCAGGTACCTCACGAGAAGCATTGGGGCCAATCGGACAGAGGATGGGCCTAACCTTGTAATTAGGGATCCAATAGGACTCGGCATACATTACCTTGTACGACAAAGAAAGGATATAGTCCTAGTCGGGCACATTGTATTCCTTGAAGGAAATCCCTTGGTCGGAGTCCGACTGGGATTCCTACCCTATAACCCTGTCCCATCGGTATATAAGGGGAGGCAGGGCACCCCCTGAGGGCAACTGAGACAATCTCACCAAAGAAACCTTAAAGGCAATACACAACAACTAGAAGTAGGGTATTACCTCACCTCAAGGGCCTAAACCAGGGTAAATCGTTTCGTGTTCCTTTGCAATCCATGAAGTTTAAGTCTCATAAGTAGCCCCATATTATGATTGCCAATATAAAACATCGACAATGGAGTTTCTGGACAAGTTTGTGGTGGTTTTCATCGACGACGTCCTCATCTACTCGAAGTCAGCAGAGAAACATGAACAGCACCTCCGGTTGGTTCTCGAGAAGTTAAGAGAGCACCAGCTATATGCCAAGTTTAGCAAGTGCGACTTCTGGCTAAACAAAGTGCAGTTCCTTGGGTATGTCATCACCGCTCAGGGAGTTGCCATGGATTCGACAAATATGGAGTCAGTTACCAATTGGAAACTGCCCAAGACAGTGACCCAAGTGTGGAGTTTCCTTGGACTCGTGGGTTATTACCGCCGGTTCATCGAAAACTTCTCGATGATTGTGAGACCCATGACGTAGTTCCTGAAAAAAGATGTGAAGTTTGTTTGGACAGCCGAGTGCAACCATAGCTTTGAGGAGCTCAAAACGAGGTTAGTGTCTGCGCCAGTCTTGATCTTACCAGATCCCAAGAAGCACTTCCAGGTGTATTGCGACGCATCCCGCCAAGGGCTTGGGTGTGTGCTGATGAAGGAAGGCAAAATGGTAGCCTACTTGTCTCGCCAATTGTGTCCCCACGAGGGCAACTACCCGACGCACGACCTGGAATTGGCAGCAGTTGTTCATGCCTTGAAAATTTGGCGGCATTACCTCATCGGTAACCGCAGTGAGATCTATATGGACCACAAGAGCCTGAAGTACAAATTTACCCAGCCTGACCTGAACCTCCGTCAAAGAAGGTGGCTAGAGTTGATTAAAGATTATGACGTGGGAATACACAACCACCCGGGTAAAGCCATTGTCATAGCAGATGCTCTGAGCAGGAAGAGCTACTGCAACACTGCTCGAGCAGAGACACTGTTCAAGGAAGTTCAGCAAAACTTCAAACGCTTGAATTTGGGCATTGTTGGCCTCGGATTCGTGGCAGCCCTAGAGGCCCAACCTACACTCTTCAACCAGGTTTGTGAGGCACAGGCGAACGACCCAGAGATTAAAGAACACAAGAAGAATATGAGAGTTGGAAAGGCCCAGGGTTTCACGGAAGATGAAAATGGGATGGTATGGATGGGAGAACAATTATGCATCCAAGAAAACAAGGAAGTCAAGGACCTAATACTCTGGGAGGCTCATGAGATGCAGTACTCCATTCACCCCGAAAGCACTAAAATGTACTAGGATCTCAAGACCAAGTTTTGGTGGGCCAGCATGAGAAGAGAGATAGCGAAATTCATGGAACTCTGTGATGTGTGCCAGTGAGTTAAAGTAGAACACCAGAGGCCCGCAGGACTTCTACAACCGTTCAAAATCCCAGAGTGGAAATGAGAAGAGATCGGGATAGACTTCATCACCAGTTTGCCCCAAATATCTTCAGGATATGATTCGACCTGGGTGATCATTGACTAACTTACCAAGGTCGCCCGTTTCATCCCTATGCACATGACTTACTCAGGCAAGAGACTGGCAAAATTTGGCATGGCCCACATAATGTGTTTACACGAGGTACCCAAAAGGATTGTATCCGACCGCGGTAGCTAGTTCACTTCCAAGTTCTGGTAGAAGCTACAGGCAGAACTAGGGACCCGTCTGAATTTCAGCACAGCCTACCATCCACAGACAGATGGGTAGACTGAAAGGGTCAATCAAATATTGGAGGACATGCTAAGAGCCTGAGCATTCGATTTCTGTGGGACCTGAGATTGAAGTCTGCCCTATGTGGAGTTCTCGTACAACAACAGTTATGTCGATGTTTTATATCGACTATATTGAATACCGGGCTATTCATCAGACCTAAACTCGATGGATTCAAAAGGGCACATGAGATTTATACTGGTTCAGGCCCTCGGTGTGAGGTAATACGCTACTTCCAGTTGTGGTGTATTGCTTTCGCGGTATGTGGAATCCTCTGTCCTAGGGGGCTCCCTACGTCTCCTTATATACTGGAGGGATGAGGGTCACAGGGTAGGAAACCCAGTTGGATATGACCAAGGGCTTTCCTTATCAGCTAGGACTTATATCCCTTTCCTTGTCTTGCAAGGCAATATGAAGCCGAGTCCTACTCAATCTCCAATTGTAGGGGCCGGCCCACCCTCTTCCTGAGTGGCCGTAAGTGCCTTCCTTGAGGTACCCGGTGCCCATAGCCTCCACAGTATCCCTCGAGACCTTCATAGTCGAGTCACAGCTCAAGCCAACTGCTCATTCACCACGGTGAAGAAATCCCGAGTGCCTTGCTCCCGAGTACTCTTTGTCCGAGTGCTTTTTCTCCCGAGTCCTGTTTCATGTCTGCTGGCAACGAGGCTATGAAGGGCTTCATGGAAATAATTGAATAGTGTGCACCGAATAGACGCACCTATTAGATGTACCCCTGACTTTGTGCTTAATTGGGAAACAATTAAACATAAAGTCAAAGATCTTTAACCTTTAAGTCTTTCCCGAGTGATATGTTTCTCAGAAATTGAACTCTTCAACTATATATTAGCTAGAAATTTTGCTCAAGGCAATTTGGCTAAGGATATAAGCCGAGTATCACTATGGAGTAAATCCAATGTGTGATGAGGTGTACTTGAGAGATACCTGTATCCCCAATTTTAATGGAGAATAGCTATTTATCCTTATAAGGATATATCCTAAATACCTTAAAATAATCAAGATACCCAAATGTATACACCTAGCTATAGGCTTAGCATGAAGCGTATCTGATTATTTAATTGGTTCTTATAAAATAGCACCTGCCCCATGATTTTAACACGACTAACGAGCGACCCAATAGGGCATGCTATTTAAGAACTCATATCTTTGGCCTACTACCAAATAAGTTGGTCCAAACCAACCTACCCAGTGCAGCTCTGTAAAATTCAGATATTTTGATCATTGCTCAACCTGCCCATTGCTTTGGGGGTGTGCCACTGAAGCGTAGCAGATTTCGATGCTGAAATCGTCGCATAAATCTTTGAATATGCCGCCCGTGAATTGAGCGCGTTGCCCGTAATGATGCGATTAGGGACTCCAGATCTGTAGATTATACTCAGTATGAAGTCTTTCTCCCTAGCCGTAGTTATGGTAGCAACAGGTCTAGCCTCAATCCTCTTTGTGAACTTGTCCACCAAGAAAAACAGATGTGTAAACCCTCCTGGCACTTTCTTGAACGGCCTAACCATACCAAGCCCCCAGACTGCAAAGGGCTAAGATATTGGGATAGTCTGCAACTCTTGTGTTGGTAGCTAAGTTTGCCGAGCGAACAATTGACATCCCTCACATGACTGGACAAGTGTTTTAGTGTCGGTAACCGTAGTCGACCAGAAAAATCCTTGTCTGCAAGCCTTTCTGATTAAGGTTTTGTATGCAGCATGGTTGCCACAGACGCCCGAGTGGATAGACTGTAGAATCTGCTTGCCCTCCTCAGATGTGACATAGCGCATGAGAACTCCAGATGCGCTTTGACGATATAGATCTTCTCTGACTACGATAAAGCTTTTGCTTCATCACTTGACATGCTCAGCTTCGTTCCGATCTTCAGGGAGTCAGTAGGAATTGAATGATTGGTGTCCTCTAGTCTTGAAAAATAATGAGCACCTCTGTAGGTTCCGAGTTTGGGGCTTCCTTCGACTGAAAGCTCCAGTAGTGGCTTGTTTCCCTATTTTGACCAAATAGGTACCCGAATGCTATGCTAGCACAAGATTCAACTGGTGACCCTCTTGGGGCTTACCCAACCTGGCAAAATTGTAGCCGAATAAGGTACCCGAACCTCGCATTAGCATAGGATTCGGCTAGCGGCCCTCATGGAGCATACCCTACCTAGCAGAGTTGTGGCCAAATAAGGTACCCAAACCTCATATTAGCATAGGATTCGGCTAACGACCCTCATGGAGCATACCCTACTTAGTAGAGTGATATCTAAGCCCCGACTGGTGCCGAAGGTCGGTTATTGGCCCACATGGAGCGTACCAAGGTAAAGGTGACATCCGTGTCCTGACTGGCGCGAGTACTCAATCAATAGCCCTCATGGAGCATTTCGAGTGATTCTTGAAGCGACGCACTCCAAGTGTATCTTGGCAGACCGGTCCAGCCCCCGAGCATAGGAGATCGACTCGTAACCATGAGTTCCTATTATGTGTATCTAGAACTAGGCCCTGCATTATAAACATATCAGATGAGTAGTATCTGATGTAGAGAACAATTACCCGAATAAAATCAAAATATTTCACAATGTATGTAAATATGTGTTCCTCCTCTTTGTGATTTTTATTTCCCCGAGTAGTTGACTCCTTACGTTTAAACACTCTGCCCGATTAGTCATAGCCCCGGAGCGCCGGGAGTCAGCTCATGGCACTTTCCCAGACACGCGTTTTGGGTGACTTGAGTTCGTCTTTCATGGAGCAAAGTTTCACGAATGGGAATTTATGCTACTCAAGTACTTTTGGAACCATTAAGAGCAAAAACAAAATGTGTGCAACATGTACACCTATTAGGTGTAAGCACAGCTGTGGGATTGGCGAGGCCAAGTGAGGAATTGATGATCTCACTCCCCTAGACCCAATCCCGACTGGCGCTAAGCCGTATCCGAGTCAAACCATAGGGAAGAGTGTCACCTCTAGCCCCATCTAGATGAGAACATGTAAAGGAGAAAACATTTATCAGAAAACGACTTAGTTGTTCAGTATTCCACGAGTTGGGAATAGAAAGTGTCATCCTCGTGTTTGAGCGTATGAGCCCCCGAGCATGTCACTTGTAGTTCTGATATGCTTCGGTTTTAGGAGGTCGAGGATGATTGCAATCAACTGCCATGATGAGGTGCTAAGATTTTCGCTTGCGGTCCCTTGTTTTTGATGGTGCCACGTCATCCGACTTACATCGGTCTCTCTATCAGGGCTTGTCTTCCTGTGCTTCGGCAACAACGTCGGCTGAAGCAGTATATTTGTTGGCCATCTCGAAGAGGGCTTTGATAGAGTTGGGTGGCTTCCGAGTGAATTTGGCGATGAATGGTGTGTCTCTGACTCCTTTGCAGAAGGCGGCAATGACCGTTTCGTCATTGATCTTGGGGATTGGGTTCCTCTTTTCTGAAAAGCACTTGATGAAGTCTCAGAGAGACTCGTTTTTCCTTTGATGACACTGGTATAGATCGTACTCGGATGCTGGCCTTTGGTATCTCCCTTGGAAATTGGCCACAAAGCGCTCACGGAGTTCCCCTCAGAAACCAATAGACCCTCTGGGAAGCCCCATTAACCACGTCCATGCCGAGTCAGATTGGGCGACGGGGAGATAGTTCACCATGGCTTTATGGTCGCCTCCAGCTCCTCGAATTGCCAAGGTGTATACTGTCAGCCTAGATTCCGTGTTGGTCTTGCCATCATACTTTTCTATGCTAATCGGCTTGAAGCCTGTGGGCTAGTCAACTTGTAGTAGCTCGTGCGAGAAGGCTAGAACACCGTCATCCAAGTGGGGGTTCCAGCTCTGACTATGGCGGCGAAACCGCTCATGATAGAGACCGAAGTGATCGCGCTTGTCTTCTAGTCAGTGACGTTTATCTTCCTCGTGTTCTCGACGTCAAGCATTGATGTCGTGGCGGAGATCTCGTCGTAATCGTTCCCAGACTTCTTGGTTGTCCCGGTGCTCGTCATGTCGATACCACCATCGATCATCATTGTGATGGCCATGTAATGCATGGTTGGACATCGAGTGGTGGTGATCAGAGGCCGCCGCCCGGCGTCATGCCACGGTTGATGAAGTCATAGCATCTGAAATCATCTTGTTAGATGGTATGAGCGTATCTCCAGATTGCTGGCGTTGCTGACATGCTACTACAGTTATCATGGCCTTGATCCTAGCGATAGTCGGGGTAGCATGGTGATCAGGCCCCAACTGCAGGGTTTCTAGGAGTGTTGCAGCGGCCACAACGTTCTGTTGCGGTGTCACAAAGACGTTCGTGGTCGCCCACCCTAGTCTGGAGGATTTCTTGTTGCGCTACTAGGCCAGTTTTGTAGAGATTGCGGTTGTGGGCATCGCGCTCAACCTATAGACGTCAGTTTTCTTCCTCCTGTTGCTCACGTAGTCGGCGAGCCTCCTCCTCCTGATCGCGTAGTCGGCGTGCATCTTGTGTTGGAGTTGACCCCTTCGACGCCATGAAGACTTCGCATGGTGGAGAAAAGCTTCCTGAGCTACTATCTGACTAGGAGTCGGACTCAGAGTAATTCATTGGTGTGATAATAACCCCAACCTCCTTGGACCCAATCCTGAGTGGCTCTGGGCCGTATCCGAGTCAAATTCTAGAGGATTGAGTTTGACGCATTGGATTTAAGTTGAAGATAGCTACGGCGTTGTCGAATCCGAATGGGAAATTGATGATCTCGTCTTCCCTAGATTCGATCCCGACTGGCTTAGAGCTGAATCCGAGTCGAACACTAGGAAAGAGAGTTGTCCCAAGACTCGTAGATCTTGGGTATCACCGTAGTAGGTTGTGGAAAATTGCCATAGCATTGAGTTGGCCAACTAGCATGGAGTTGGCTTGATCCCTAGCTAACCAGATAGAAACCGAGTCGGATAGGTGAGGTTGCCGAAGTTGTCGGCGATGAAGTCGAGGCTCCAGAATCTGATGGCTTGTCCGGGAGAGAAGGCGATGCTGTCGACTCCAGTGATTGGATCCATCGGGCTTGATGACGATGATCTTGATGAAGCCCCTATCTGGCGCATCAATTGTCAATGTTTTATATCGGCTATATTGAATACGGGGCTATTCGTCAAACCTAAACTTGATGGATTCGAAAGGACACACGAGATTTATACTGGTTCAGGCCCTTGGTGTGAGGTAATACCCTACTTCTAGTTATGGTGTATTGCTTTCGCGGTATGTGGAATCCTCTACCCCCGGGGGCTCCCTACCTCTCCTTATACACTAGAGGGATGAGGGTTATAGGGTAGGAAACCCAGTTGTTTATGACCAAGGGCTTTCCTTATCAGTACATAGAGTATCCGGCTAGGACTTATATCCCTTTCCTTGTCTTGCAAGGTAATATGAAGCCGAGTCCTACTCAATCTCCAATTGTAGGGGCTGGCCCACCCTCTATCCAAGTGGTCGTAATTGCCTTCCTTGAGGTACACGAGGCACATAGCCTCCACAAGTTACCAAACCAATTTGCAGATGGCGCCATTTGATTCCTTGTACGGCAAGAAGAGCCGTACACCCCTCTTTTGGGATTAGACCGACGAACGGCAGGTATTCAGGACAGATGCACTCAAGAAAGCTAAGGAGAATGTGGCCATTATCCGGAAAGATTGAAGACGGCCTAGTCAAGACAGAAGAGCTAGGCCGACAACCGCCGCAAAGACTTGAGCTTTGAAGAAGGAGACTACGTGTACCTTCACGTCACTCCACTGCGAGGCGTACACCAGTTTCAAACAAAGGGAAAGTTAGCGCCACGCTTTGTAAGACCTACCAAGTCCTAGCTCGCAAAGGCAAAGTCACGTATCAATTAGATCTTCCAGCTTCAATGGTAGGCATACATGATGTGTTCCACATGTCCTAGTTAAAGCAATGTCTAAGGGTACCGACAAAACAGGCTGATCCGGAGCAGATCGAAATCCAGGAGGACCTCACTTACGTGGAGAGGCCAATCCGAATCTTAGAGGTCAGCAAAAGAAACACCAGGAGCAGAGTGATCAGATTCTGAAAAGTACAGTGGTGCCATCATTCCGAGGAAGAGGCTACCTAGGAGCGAGAGGATGAATTGAAGTTCGCCCATCCGCACCTCTTCGCCAGCTCTTCCAAATCTTGAGGACAAGATTCTATTTAAGGGGGGTAGGTTTGTCACACCCATATTTTCCCCTTAATAGAGCCACACAAAATATAGTCAAGAAAAACACCCAAAGAAAATATTTACAAAGGGCAAAGGAAATTAATTGATGTGAAAATACAAAATATCAATCTACCATGGCTGGGGTATTTTTCTGGTATTCCTCTGGCCAAAACACATTAACAGGATTTTTACTGGAATTTTTAGAGCACTGAAAGTATTTTTAAAAATTCAAAACATGTTATCGGAATTAAAAACCTCTTGGAAATCCCCTTTTTCTTTTCCTTTTCCTTTTCCCCTTTTTTTGCCTTTTCTTTTCTTGAGGGCCACGGCCTATCCTAGTTCCCCAGCCTGCACCACAGCCCGCATGGTGCGTGCCTCCTCCCTCCCTTTCGCTACCGCTGGGCCCTGCTCGTCAGCCGCCGTGCCCGTTCGCTCTCCTGCTAATAGGCTAGGCCCACCTGTCAGCTTCATCTACCTCCCGTCGTTCTCGGCCTCACCCGAGCCATGCAACGCCGTTGATCTCCTCGCCCGTTCGGCCTCCCCTTTCATCCGTCCTCGATTCAAATGCCACAGACCCGGTCTCCCCACCTCCTCGCGCATTTCCCCCATGTCCCCTGCCACTCTCGTGCACATTCCCGTGCGAATTTCACACATCCCGCCATCACCACCATTTCCCTCTTTTCACAAAATCCAGCTGCCTCGGCCACGATCTTGAACCCCGCGGGCTTTATAAACGCTCACCGTCTCCTCCTCTCTCTTTCCCCTCAACTTCCTGAGCCCATAGCGCCCCCCAACCCCTCACGCACCAAGATCCCGAGCTGCCACCACGTTCCACCGACTTCAGCCATGCGCCGCCACCGCTACAGCTGCCGCCAGCCACCGCGCTTTCATCCGCTAGCTTCACCGCACCCCGCTGCATCTCATTCGGCCACCGGCCACCCTTGTTCGCCACTGGAACCCCGTTCTCCCCGTCGAGGTCTTCGGTAGGTGTCTCCACCGGTATTCGGCCACCAAATTGCATCGGTCCTCTCAGCCATTTTGCCTTTAACCCCTTCCTACACCTTCCCCAGGTTCTCCTCGCCGCCATCTCACACGTCGTCGCCCTCGATCTCCGCTGGAACGTCATTACCGTCGTCTTCTCGAGCCTCACCACCGCTCCACACTCCTATTTGCCACCGTGGGCTGCTTTCCCGGCGTTGCCGTCCCTCGGTGAGCACCGCTTCGTGTCCCCTGTCTTCCCCGCTACTTGTTGCTGCCCTCCGCCGCGCCGGATGGTCGCCGGCGGCAACCATCGGGCCACGCGCACCGTCATCGGCCACACGCACCGGCGGAGTAGAGCCACGTTCAGCCTCGGTCGTCTGATCTGCTGCAGATCGGGGCCGTCCGGGTGGCGCCCATGCGAGTGCCTGCATCCCTGTGCCGTCGGCGCCGCATCGGCACCACGTTAGCATCTTCGTCTGCCATAGCTGCCGCGTCGGCTGCCACGCGGCACAGTCGCGCCGGGCCAATTCTCTCATGCGCCACTGACCCATGGGTCCCGCCTGTCGGCGCTGGCCCCGTGGTCTACTGACGCATTAGCCCTTTTTAATTTCACAATAAATCATTAAGAAATTAATTTTGTATAGGAAAAACACAAAGAACT
The DNA here is from genome assembly GCA_003991445.1 of Oryza meyeriana var. granulata. Classification (NCBI taxonomy): domain Eukaryota; kingdom Viridiplantae; phylum Streptophyta; class Magnoliopsida; order Poales; family Poaceae; genus Oryza; species Oryza meyeriana. Next base: position 34,708 of record RYFJ01001821.1, read on the forward strand.
TTTAAAAATTCAAAACTAATTCATACAAGCTTCGATTAATTCCATTCAAATCTCATTAAATCCAGAAAAATGTTAAGAATCCATTAAAAATAGTTTTAGCCCATGTTTCAGTGTTCACATGTACTATTTTTAATTTTTTTGTGCTTTGATTGCTATAGAAACCGACATTTCCAACCCTCTCGTGTACTACAAGGTCGTTGCAGAGTTTGTTGAGCTAGATAAGGAAAGTTACATCGTGTTCTTGATCATTTTGCACCTAACTTATGCCAAATGCTTTGTTTTATTTACATAACCTTGCATGTTTTTATTATTTCATGTGGCATGGGAAGATAACCTATATGTAGTTAGATGAATACCTTAATTTGATGACCCACATTCCTTTGTAACTTAGGTAACAATATGACTAGGGAATATTTCTAGGATGCTTAGCCATGCTTAGAATCAATTAGCTCACCTTGGGAATAAATACTCATTATTACATGTATTGTCTGACTTTATGTCGGAGGATTGGACTTTGGACATGGTTACTCATTCAAATAAAATATGCCCTTAAAGGTGGGCTGTGGGTACATGGTTTTGCTGGTCGCACCCATGGCAATTAAGGACCGGTTCACGGGAACCCCTTGAGTAGTTAGTTGTATATACCACAAGCCAGTGTGGGCAATGGCTGGGTTTGTAGTGTAGCTTCTCCCTCTCCTAGGCACTATTGGTGAGAATGGGTGTTATGGTGTTGGGTTGGCTCGGGGTCGGGTTGATTGGCTTCTAGATCCATTGTGGCGCAAGGGGGGTAGCCTAGCCGATATGGTGTGCCCTGTTGGCAGGTGCAACCTCAGCATGGTGTGGATGGTTGGGGAGGAGTTGCATGAATGGTCCTGTGCTCTGGGCACTTCGTACCACCCCGATGCGGCCGACAAAGTTTAGCCTGTTCATGCTCATATACGGCGAAGAAGCCATGACCCCGAGCAAACTGGGAGCAAACTTGCCTTGGGTCACAATGTCCGAGGACGTGGAAATGGGGAGAAAGGCCGCCTTAGAGCTGCTCGAAGGGGTGCGAGTCGAGGCGCTGCAGAACATGGTGAAATACTCCTCCTCGACCGAAGAGCAGTACAACAGGAAAGTGTGGCCAAAGGAGATCTTGCCGGGGCACATGGTGCTCAAGAAGAAAAGTAACCCCATGGCGGTGGGCAAGCTCGAGTCAAAATAGGAAGGACCATATCTTGTAGCTCGCAAGTCACGCGAATGGGCTTCCAAACTGGCGACCATGGAGGGCGAAGAGCTAGGCCATACATGGAACGCTGCTTCGCTGAAGCGTTACTACATGTAATGCACATGTAAAAAAAACTGGAGTAGGGTTATTATCCACAATGGAGGCCTGAACCAGTATAAAATTCCCTGTGTCTTCGCATTTGTTGCAAGTGACCCGAAAGGACAATGCCTGATCAGCTCTCTGTTGAACGGTGGAAGAGGAAAGATCGAAGCATCACTCGATCAAACGCTAAAATTGCGTGGCATCGTCCAAACGCACAGTGCGAAATATAACTTACCGGACAAGCGCCAAGTAATAACATGGCACCATCTGTCAAAGGTAGGATACAGCGAGCAGCTGAAGCATTGTTCAGCCACAGAAAAATGCTATAGGCGCATAGCGCGAAAAGCCAACCCACCAAACAAGCACCAAGTAGTTACTTGGTGCCATCTGTTGAAGGTAGGGGACAGCGAACGGCCGAAGCATCGTTCGGCCACAGAAAAATAAGGCGCACGCAGAGCATGAAAGCCAACCCACTAGACAAGCGCGAAGTAATAACTTGGCACTATCCATCGAAGGTAGGGGACGGTGAGCAGCCAAAGCATCGCTCGGCCGAAGAAAAGCACAAGGAACGCATAACCCAAAAACGAAATGAATCGCGAAGTCCAACCTAACAACAAGCGCTTAGTACTAGCTGAGCACTATCCGTTGAGGGTTGGGGACGGCGAGCGGCCGAAGCACCGTTCAGCCACTGAAAACTACGATACAGACAAGAGCGTCGAACTCGCTGGATATCGGACAGGCGTTAACCCTACAACAGTCAAAGCCATATGATGTCGAAGGCGACAAGAGTGACAGAAAAATAGCGAAAATGGATTTTATTCCCAAAAAAATCTCGAATTACAAAAATTACATGATACATTGAATTACAATACAAATGTTACAACAGGTCTATCCGAAGAGGACGACGCCTCACTATCGGATGAACTATAATCTACAGGGCTAACTAAATGTGGAGGCCATGGGCCCCGGGTACCTCATTACCAGCATATGGGCCACTCGGATAGAGGATGGGCCGAATCATGTAATTAGAGATAAGATAGCACCTGGCAGACTTTACCTTGTACAATAAGGAATAACAGTCTTAGTCGGATTGGTTTCTATCTCTCAGAAGGAAATCCCTTGGCCGTGTCCGGCTGGGATCCTTATCATGTACTCCTGTCCCCTAGTATATAAAGGGAGGCAGGGCGCCCCATGAGGCCACGGAAGATCATTGATCACAAACCACCTCAGAGGAATAACACCTCAACTGGATGTAGGGTATTACCTCACATCAAGGGCCTGAACCAGTATAAATCTTCTCTGTGTTCCTCTGCAATCAACCAAATTCACCTTCGCCGAGTAGCCCTATAGTTTTATTGCCGGTGCAAAGCATCGACAGTTGGCGCGCCAGGTAGGGGCTCTGGTGAATTCTTCATCAGCAAATTCAATGGATCCAACAAACAGAGTCGACGGCAACAAGTTCTCCCCTGGAGACAAGATTTCCTTTGGAAGCCTCGATTTCGTTGCCGATTAGATTGGCAACCTTACCTTGGCCGGAATAGATCTAATCCAGCCGGCCGAGGAGCCAGCTGATGTAGCGCCAGTCGGCCCACAGGACGTCGCGATCTCCTTCCATGACTTACTACGGCAGTCCTTCACATCGCTAAGCATAGGGACAACTCTCTCCTTCGGCGTCCGACTTACGCTAGGCCTTGAGCCAACCCGGGTTGGGCCGAGAAGGGGAGATATCGTCAATCTCCCACACGGACTCGGCGACGTTGTGGGTTTACATCCTGTACAACAGACCCGATCTCCTGCGATTCAGTTTGGACACGGCCAAGTGCCGTTTCAGATTGGATCTAGAGAGGTTGGGGTCGTTCTCACTCTGATAAACTACTTGGAGTCCGACTCCAAGTCAGATAACGGTTCGAACGCCAGTTCGGGCTCCAGTCTGGCGAGTTTTCTCCTCCCCCGCGAGATCTTCATGGCTTCAACACCACCCTCCGAGGTGTGCCGACTACAAGAGGAGCAACAGGAGGAGGTGCGCCGACTGCAACAACAGGAGGAAGCTGATCGCGAGGCTTGCAACGACGGGCTGCGCAGAGCTGGGCGAGCAGCCCAGCAGCAGATTCTCCAAACTAAAGTCGGCGATCACGACGTCTTCATCACGCCGCAACTTTGCTGGACATGCTCCAGCTCGGGCCTGATCACCAGGCCACCCCAACTATCGCCAAGATCAAGGCGATGATCACAGCTACTACTTGCCAACAGCAACAACAGCAATCAGGCGACACCCTAGTACCGACTAACCGGTCGGGATCTCTAGCAGCGAGCTCGTCCACATCAGCCCGGCGTCGGGCGGCCGGCTCAAGTCAGCCACGCGCGGAGTCTAGGCAAACTACACTCGGCAATACCATCAAGACCTCCGAGAGCGCCTACAACATGACCTTCGCCATACTATCAGCGCCTGGCGCCGCGAACGACAAGAAGATGAGCGCCGCCGACTAGAAGATGAAAACGAGCGCTTTGGCCTCCATCCCGAGTGGTTTAACCGCCGTGGTCAAAGCCCGAGCCCCCACGAAGACGAAGGCATCCCAGCTTTCACTCGGGAGCTACAGGACGTCCACTGGCCGACTGGCTTTAAGCCCACTGGGATTGAAAAGTATGACGGCAAGACAAATCCTGAGTCCTGGCTCACCGTATATACCTTAGCAATTCGAGCTGCTGGGGGCGACAACAAAGCCATGGCTAACTACCTCCCAGTCGCGCTAGCCGACTTGACGAGGACATGGCTGATAGGCCTCCCAAGACGGTCGATCGATTCTTGGGGAGAACTCAGGGATTGGTTCATCGCTAACTTTCAGGGGACCTACGAGAGGCCGTCTTCAGAGCACGATCTTTATCAGCTGCACCAGAAGAAGAACGAGTCTCTGCGAGATTTCATCAAGAGGTTTTCCGAGAAGCGTAACAAGATCCCAATGATCCGCGACGAGGCTATCATCGCTGCCTTCCGCAAGGGAGTAAAGGACACCCCATTCATCGTGAAATTTACTCGGAAACCACCACCGTCTGTCTGGGCTCTGTTTGACATGGCCAATAAATACGCCGACTCGGCTGAAGCGGTTGCAGAGGCCCTCAACGAGAAGAAGGAGTCCCGATAGAAGGACCAAAAGGTGAAAACCAACAATGAGCCGTCTCAAAACAAGTCTGGCAGCCACAAGCAGAAGTCGGACAACGAGGTGGCCAACATGGAGCGCACTCAGTCGTGGCCCCAGCGGAACAATGACTACTAGAAAGTCATGAGCGGGCCATGCCCCTTCCACCCCAAGGGCAAGCACGCGGCCAAAGATTGATACATGCTGAAGAAGTTCGCCTCCGAGCAAGCTTCATCATCTAGCGCCGACAAGGACAAAGACAAGCCAGATCAGGGTCTGGCCGATGATTTCCAAGATCCTCAGGCCGAGCTCAACCACATCTTCGGAGGGCCGTCCGCGTACGAGTCCAAGCGCAAACAAAAGCTAACAGCGCACGACATCAACATGGTCTCTACGTCGGACACCCCCCAGTACCTGCGCTGGTCAGAGATGGCCATTACTTTCAATCGCGCAGATCACCCAGATCGGATTTCTCACCCGGGACGTTACCCGCTCGTCCTGGACCCGGTCGTCAGACACATCAGGCTGAAGAAAACCCTTATCGACGGAGGTAGCGCGCTCAACATCTTATTCGCCAAGACTTTGGACGAGATGAAGATTCCTCGTTCAGAACTACGGCCAAGTACTGCGCCCTTCCACGGGATAATTCCTGGCCTGTCATCAACTCCACTCGAGCAGATAACCTTGCCGGTAACCTTCGGCACGCGGGATAACTTCCGCACGGAAAATGTCTATTTCAAGGTTGCCAACTTCGAGATCACGTACCACGCGATACTTGAACGACCGGCACTCGCCAAATTCATGGCAATACCGCACTATACATACATGGTGCTCAAGATGCCTGGGCCAGCAGGAGTCCTCTCCCTCCACAGCGACATCAAGCAAGCCTTCACCTGTGACAAGGAGAGCTGCGAACTGGCTCAATCACAACAGGCGGTAGTCGGGCGCGATAGCATTCGGCAAACCGTCACAACTGAAGTCAAGCAGGATCAAGTTCCGGCGAAAAAAGTAGCGAAGTCGGGAAGTTCAGCGGACTCTGACATGAAGAAGATCCCCCTGGACCCTTCCAACCCCTCCAAGATTGCTCTAGTCGGGACTAGACTCGACCCCAAATAGGAAGACGCGCTCGTCACCTTCCTACAAGCCAATAAAGATATCTTCGCATGGAAATCGTCCGACATGCCAGGCGTACCAAGGGAGGTGATCGAGCACGCCATCAATGTGAAAACAGACGCCAAGCCAGTCAAGCAACGGCTATGGCGCTTCGCCCAAGACCGCAAGGATGCTATTCGGGAGGAGATTACCAAGCTCCTCGCAGCTGGGTTCATCAAGGAGGTCTATCACTCGGATTGGCTGGCAAACCCAGTTCTGGTCCGAAAGAAAAATGGTAAATGGCGCATGTGCGTCGACTACACTGATCTCAATAAGGCGTGCCCCACGGACCCATTTGGTCTTCCCAGAATAGATCAGGTGGTTGATTCCATGGTAGGGTGAGACCTACTCAGCTTTCTCGACTGCTACTCGGGATACCATCAAATCAGCCTGAGGGAGGAAGACTGCTTAAAGACATCTTTCATCACGCCGTTTGGAGCGTACTGCTATATCACAATGCCGTTCGGTTTGAAGAATGCTGGAGCAACCTATCAACGGGCCATTCAGCGGTGTCTGCACACTCAGATCGGGCGGAACGTGGAAGCCTACGTCGACGATGTGGTGATCAAGACCAAGTCCAAAGAAGACCTCATCGTTGACCTAGAAGAAACCTTCCAAAACCTTCGAAGATTCAACATGAAGTTGAACCCGGAAAAATGCCCCTTCGGTGTGCCATCCGGAAAGTTACTCGGCTTCATCGTCTCGCATTGCAGCATCGAGGCCAACTCAGAGAAAGTCAACGCCATAATGAACATGGCACCCCCGACTAACCTCAAAGACGTCCAAAAGCTGACAGGCTACATGGCGGCACTCAGCCGGTTTATTTCCCGACTGGGCGAACGGGGTATGCCCTTCTTCAAGCTACTCAAAAAGGCGGACAACTTCCAATGGACTCCGGAAGCCCAGCACGCCTTCGAAGACTTTAAGCAATTTCTCACATCACCTCCTGTGTTGGTGTCACCTCTGCCCCAACAACCGCTAATGCTATATCTGGCGGCAACTACTCAGGTAGTCAGCACGGTGCTGGTGGTTGAGCGATCCGAACAGGGTCACATTCAGAAAATACAACAGCCAGTCTACTTTATCAGCAAGGTCCTTGCCGACTCGAAGACGAGATATCCACAGGTCCAGAAGCTGCTATATGGCCTACTCATTACAGACCGGAAGCCGGTGCATTATTTTCAAGCACACCAAGTCACGGTGGTCACAACGTTTCCACTCGGGGATGTCCTTCATAATCGCGAGGCCACCGGCCGAATCGCTAAATGGACACTCGAGTTGATGGCGTTCGATATCACCTTCCAGCCACGGACAGCAATTAAATCACAAGCTCCAGCCAACTTCGTGGCCGAGTAGACGGAAGTTCAACTGCCTACATCAACAGCAAAGCTAGAGTACTGGACAATGTACTTCGACGGTTCTCTACGGATCGGCGGCGCTGGGGCTGGAGTCATATTGGCGTCCCCCACTGGTGAAAAACTGAAGTACATTCTACAAATCCACTTCTCGGCTTCCCACAACGTCGCCGAGTACGAGGCACTTGTTCACAGGCTCCACATCGCTATAGTTGTATTTCTTCACTCGGCTTATTTACGTCAACTGGTTGCACGAGGGGATTCTCAACTCGTGGTAAATTATCCACCGTCATGAAAGACTGGACTTGTCTCTCGACGACACCTTTTTTATGAGAACGGCATATCTTTTGTCAGGTTCTTCCCTTTTTCCTTTGAGGTCCGCAAGCTGGAAAACAAGTTTCGACGGGCTGGAAATAACATGTCACATGTCCTATCGTCAATACAGGACGCAGGAGTTACGAGCTGGCAAACATGGGATCACAAGCGAGAAGCAGTTGACTGGAATCTTTTTGTCGATTGCAAACTAGTGGAGCCATCTGAGTCAGAGAATTACGGCGCCTGGAGCAGTCGGGAGGCGAACCTACCCAGGCCGACAAACGAGGTGCTGCTCCATATGTCAATGTTTTATTGTTACTAGAGGAACTCTTTCTGTTGTCAAATTTCTCCTGGACTTGACGACTCCCAGAAGATAGCAGTCAATGCCGAATAGTCAGCGTCGAAGCAAAAGCTTCTACTAGTCGGAGAAGGGACCTGTACCGAAGGAGGCATCCGGTGTCCTCATGCGTTGCATCACACCTACCGAGGAGGGCAAGCTAGATTCTGTAGTCATGTCGACCGTTCGTGTGTTGTGCTTACTGTGTTATTTCGGGCATATGTGGCAACCATGTCGCATCCAGGACATTAGTCGGAAAGGCTTACCGGCAGGGATTTTTCTAGCCCAAGCGTAACAGAACGCCAAGACATTGTCGTAGGTGCGAGGGTTGCAGTTCTATACGCAAGACAAGCAAATCTCCCCAGCCAGGAACTCCAAACTATCCTATTTTCCTAGCCATTCGTAGTATGGGGGCTCGACATGGTCGGGCCTTTCAGAAAGTGCCAGGAGGGTTTTAACACATCTATTTGTCGGGTGGATAATTCACCAAGTGGATTGAGGCTAAACCGTTGCAACAATTACAGCGGCACGAGCAAAGGAATTCATCATGAGTATAACTATACCAGTTTCGGGGGTCCCTAACCCCGCATATCACCCAACCGACAAGCGGTACTTAAGTTCACGGCGGGCCTATTCCAAGACTTATGCAAAGATTTCGGCCTCAAGATCTGCTACGCATCTGTGGCAACACGCGGAGCAACGGGCAGGTCGAATGAGCCAACGGTATGGTTTACAAGGCATCAAGGCCAGGATATTTGACGACTACAACCATATGCGGTTGCCGGTGGGTGGGCAAGAACACATCAGTTCTCTGGTCTCTCAGAACCAATCGGTCAGTCGGGCCAGGGCATTCCCCTTTCTTCTTGGTCTAGGTGCCGACGCTATTGCTACTGATAGAGTTATAGTTCGGCACTCTGGATTTTCCGCGAGTCCAGGCTTACTTAGAAGAGTTTCAAACAGATACCCAACTGGTCGAGTTAGATCAGTTGGAAGAAAGAAAGGGACACCGCAACAATCCTGTCGGCAAGGTAATCTTTTCAAGGCTACGTTGCTACCACAATCGGCAATGTCCGTGGTCGCGCTTTTTGGTCGAGGATCTCGTTCTGAGGAAAAGTACAAACCACCAAAGACAGGCACAAATTATCCCAATCTGGGAAGGGCCATTCATTATAGCCGAGGTCACGCGGCAGGCGCCTACGACTGAAGACCGAAGACGGTGTCCTCAATCAACAAACTCATGGAACATAGAAACTACGTCCTTTCCTCATACCTGAGTTTTATACTCTTTCATGTGTACAGTTTCTCTAACTCACTACGCCGCTTGAATCAACCAAGTAGTGAGTCGGGGGCTGCATGTATATATGTGCTGTCAATAATATACGAGCTCGTCCTACTCAGTCACGAAGCTTTACTACAACTGTCACGTTTGCCTGAAGTACAGCTTCTTACTTTGAACGTTTTTATTAAGTTCTAACAGAATAACTCGGCACAGACCGCACGGTCAAGTAAAGCTAATGACGACTGAGTACATAAGCTTGGTGGCATTGCACATATATTTACACATGTTTCTTCACAAAAGTGTATACATACGACTGACATAATATGTTGCCCTTACAGACCCTTAGGTCCTCGGGTAATTACCTCAGCAGTCGGCTTCGCCCGGGCAATAAGCTCCAGCGCTTCCTCAGGCGTCGTCTCCTTAGCAAACCCCTCCCCAATGGCTTTCAATATATCTGCCTCGGGTAGATGGATTTGGTCATCGCCAGGGTTTGGGCCACGCCGGCAACAACATGCTCATCCGAGTACTTCCTCAAGTCACTTGGTGCATTCTCAAGACGTGCCTCTATTTGGGGAATCCTGCTGCAACTGGTTCCCACAGGGCTGGGATCTATGAGGTCAAGGAGACCTTTCCCGGACCCGACGAGGGCTTCCCGTGACTCCCTGATCACTCTTATCTCCTCTGTGTAAAACCGATACTGGGCCTGGACATTGGCTCTCATGTCTGCCCAGGTCCGCCGGCAAGTAAACTTGTCAGGCTCGGTCGCAGATAGAATGACTAATGGATTGGCTAAGATCACGGTCAGGTTGAGGACTTACTCTCATAGTCGGCCTCCCACCTGGCCACGGTCTTCTCCAGTTCAGCTTTTTCCTTACCGAGCTTGACGACGGTGTGGAGGCCATGGGCCCCGGGTACCTCATCACTAGTATATGGGCCACTTGGATAGAGGATGGGCCGAACCATGTAATTAGAGATAAGATAGCATCCAGCAGGCTTTGCCTTGTATAATAAGGAAACATAGTCTTAGTCGGATAGGACTCTATCTCTAAGGAGGAAATCCCTTGTCCGGCTGGGATCCTTATCATGTACCCCTGTCCCCTTGTATATAAAGGGAGGCAGGGCGCCTCTCAGGGCAAGAAAAACAGATCATCGATCACCATACACCTCAGAGGAATAACACCTCAACTGGACGTAGGGTATTACCTCACACTGAGGGCCTGAACCAGTATAAACCTTCTGTGTTCCTTTGCAATCCACCGAATTCACCCTCGCTGAGTAGCCCCATAGTCTCATTGCCGGTGCAAAGCATCGACAGTTGGCGCGCCAGGTAGGGGCTCCGGCGAATTCCTCATCAAAAGATTCGATGGACTCAATCAACAAAGTCAACAGCAACAAGTTCTCCCCCGGAGATGTAATTACCTTCGGAGCTTAGACTTCATTGCCGACCAACTCGGCAACCTCACCTTGGCTGAGGCAGATCCTATCGTGCCAGCCGAGGAACTAGCCGACATTGTGCCAGTCGGCTCATAGGATGTCGCGATCTCCTTCCCCGACTTATTGCGGCAGTCCTTCACATTGCCAGGCATCGGGACAACCCTCTCCTTCGGCGTCTGACTTGCGCTAGTCCTTGAGCCAGCCCGGGTCAGGCTGAGAAGGGGAGAGGTCGTCAATCTCCCTCACAGCTCCGGCGACGCTGCGCATCTAAATCCCGCACAGCAGACCCGATCTCCAGCAATTCAGTTTGGACACGGCCAAGCGCCGTTTCAGATTGGATCTAGAGAGGTCGGAGTCGTTCTTACTCTGATAAACTATTCGGAGTCCGACACTAATTCGGATAGCGGTTCGAGCACCAGTTCGGACTCTAATTCAGCAAGCTTCCTCCTCTCCCACGAGATCTTCATGGCTTCAACACCACCTTTCGAGGTACGCTGACTACAAGAGGAACAACAGGAGGAGGCGCGCCGACGACGACAAGAGGAGGCCAACCGCGAGGCCCGCAATGACGAGCTATGCCAGGCTGGGCAAGTCGCTCAGCAACAGATCCTCCAGACCAAAATTGGCGACCACGATGTCTTCATCACGCCACAACAGAACGTTGTGGCCGCCGCAACTCTACTAGACACACTCCAGCTCGGGGCTAATCACCAGGCCACCCCGACTATCGCTAAGATCAAGGCGATGATCACAGCTACTGCCTGTTAGCAGCAACACCAGTCAGGCAACACAGTTATACCAACCAACCGGTCGGGTTCTCCGGCGGCAGACTCATCTGCGTCAACGCGACGCTGGGCGGCCGGCTCCAGTCGACAACGCGAAGAGTCCCGGCAAACAACGCTCAACAACACCAACAATGACAACCGGCGGCGTCGCCAGTACGATCGCCGACCCAATCAAAACATCCTAGTCCGACTGCACCGCAACCTTCACCACACCTTAAATGCTCGACGTGAGGAACGCGAAGAAGATGAACGCCGCCGCTTGGAGGACGAAAACGAGCGCTTCGGTCTCCACCATGAGCGGCTGCACTGCCAAGATCGGAGTCGGAGCCCTCACGAAGACGAAGGCATCCCAGCCTTCACTCGGGGGCTACAGGACGTCTTTTGGCCGACTGGCTTTAAGCCCACCGGGATTGAAAAGTACGACGGCAAGACAAACCCCGAGTCCTGGCTCACCGTTTACACCCTAGCAGTTCGAGTTGCTGGGGGTGACAGCAGAGTCATGGCTAACTACCTCCCAGTCGTGCTAGCCGACTCAGCGAGGACATGGCTGACAGGCCTCCCGAGGCGGTCGATCGGTTCCAGGAGACAACTCAAGGAGCGGTTCATCGCTAATTTCCAGGGGACGTACGACAGACCCGCTTCGGAGCATGATCTTTATCAACTGCACCAGAAGAAAAATGAGTCTTTGCACGAATTCATCAAAAGGTTTTCTGAGAAGCGCAACCAAATTCCAACTGTCAAAGACGAGGCCGTCATCGCCGCCTTTCGCAAGGGGGTAAAAGACCCTCCACTTATCACAAAATTCACTCGGAAGCCACCATCCACGGTCCGGGCGCTCTTCGACATGGCCAACAAATACGCCGACTCGGCCTAGGCGGTCGCTGAGGCCCTTGACGAGAAGAAGGAGCCCCAACAAAAAGACCAGAAGGCGAAAGCCGACAATGAGCCGTCTCAAAATAAGTCTAGCAGCCACAAACGGAAGTCGGACAACGAGGTGGCCAACATGGAGCGCAGTCGGTCGCGGCCCCAACGGAACAATGACTACCAGAAAGTCATGAGTGGGCCATGCCCCTTTCACCCCAAGGGCAAGCACGCGGCCAAAGACTATTACATGCTCAAGAAGTTTGCCTTCGAGCAGGCTTCATCGTTTGGCGCCGATAAGGACAAAGACAAGCCAGACTCGGGCCCGGCTGACGATTTCCAAGATCCTCAAGCCGAGCTCAACCACATCTTCGGGGGGCCACTCGCGTACGAGTCCAAGGGCAAACAGGAGCTTTCAGCGCGCAACATCAACACGGTCTCTGCGGCAGATACCCCCCAATACCTACGCTGGTCAAAGATGGCCATCACCTTCAATCGCGCAGACCACCCAGATCGGGTTTCCCACCAGGGACGCTATCCACTCGTCCTGGACCCAGTCGTCAGAAACATCAGGCTGAAGAAAACCCTCATCGACGGAGGTAGTGCGCTCAATATCTTGTTCGCCAAAACTTTGGACGAGATGAAGATTCCTCATTCAGAACTACGGCCGAGCACCGCGCCCTTCCACAGGATAATTCCCGGCCTGTCATCAACTCCACTCGAGCAAATAACCTTGCCAGTAACTTTCGGCACGTGGGATAATTTCCGCATAGAAAACGTCTGCTTCGAGGTCGCCGACTTCAAGATTGCGTACCACGCGATACTCGGACGACCGGCACTCGCCAAATTTATGGCGATACCGCACTATACATACATGGTGCTGAAGATGCCTGGACCAGCAGGAGTCCTCTCCCTCCGCAGCGACATCAAGCAAGCCTTCACCTGCGACAAGGAGAGCTGCGAACTGGCTCAATCACAAGAGGCGGCAGTCGGGCGCGATAGCATTCAGCAAGCCGTCACAACAGAAGTCGAGCAAGATCAAGTTCTGGCGAAAAAAGCAGCGAAATCGGGAATTTCAGCGGACTCTGACACGAAGAAGATCCCCCTGGACCCTTCTGACCCCTCCAAGACTGCTCTATTTGGGACCGGACTTGACCCCAAATAGGAAGATGCGCCCGTCACCTTCCTCCAAGCCAACAAGGATATCTTCGTGTGGAAACCGTCCAACATGCCAGGCGTACCATGGGAGGTGATCAAGCACGCCCTAAATGTGAAGACAGACGCCAAGCCAGTCAAGCAACGGCTGCGGCGCTTCGCTCAAGACCGCAAAGATGCTATCCGGGAGGAAATTACCAAGCTCCTCGCAGCTGGGTTCATCAAGGAGGTCTACCACCTGGACTGGCTGGCAAACCCAGTTCTGGTCCGGAGGAAAAACGGTAAATGGCGCATGTGCGTCGACTACACCGACCCCAACAAAGCGTGCCCCAAGGACCCATTTGGTCTTCCCCGGATAGATCAGGTGGTTGATTCCACGGCAGGGTGCGACCTACTCAGCTTTCTCGACTGCAACTCGGGATACCATCAAATCAGCCTGAGGGAGGAAGATTGCTTAAAGACATCTTTCATCACACCGTTTGGAGCGTATTGCTATATCACAATGTCGTTCGGTCTGAAGAACGCGGGCGTAACCTATCAACGGGCTATTCAGCGGTGTCTACACGCTCAGATCGGGCACAACGTGGAAGCCTATGTCGACGACGTGGTGATCAAGACCAAGTCCAAAGAAGACCTCATCGCTAACTTGGAAGAAACCTTCCATAACCTTCGAAGATTCAAGATGAAACTGAACCCAGAAAAATGCGCCTTCGGGGTGCCATCCAGAAAGTTACTCGGCTTCATCATCTCGCATCGCGGCTAACCCGGAGAAAGTCAACGCCATCAGGAACGTGGCACCCCTGACCAACCTCAAAGACGTCTAGAAGCTGACAGGCTGCATGGCGGCACTCAGCCGGTTTATCTCCCGACTGGGCGAACGGGGCATGCCCTTCTTCAAGCTACTCAAAAAGGCCGACAATTTCCAATGGACTCCGGAAGCCCAGCGAGCCTTCGAAGACTTCAAACAATTCCTCACATCACCCCCCGTGTTGGCGTCACCTCTGCCCCAGGAACCGCTAATGCTATATCTGGCGGCAACAACATAGGTAGTCAACACGGTGCTGGTGGTTGAACGATCCGAACAGGGTCATATTTAAAAAATACAATGGCCAGTCTACTTCGTCAGTGAGGTCCTTGCCGACTCCAAAACGAGATATCCGTAGGTCCAGAAGCTGCTATATGGCCTACTCATCACAGTCCGGAAGCTGGTGCACTATTTCCAAGCACACCAAGTCACGGTGGTCACAGCATTTCCACTCGGGGATGTCCTCCATAATCGCGAGGCCACCGGCTGAATCGCTAAATGGGCACTCGAGTTGATGGCGTTCGACATCACCTTTCAACCCCGGACAGCAATTAAATCTCAAGCTCTAGCCGACTTCGTGGCCGAGTAGACAGAAGTTCAACTGCCAACACCAACAGCAAAGCTAGAGTACTGGACAATATACTTCGACGGTTCTCTACGGATCGGCGGCGCCGGGGCTGGAGTCATATTGACCTCCCCTATCGGCGAAAAACTGAAGTACGTTCTACAAATCCACTTCCCGGCTTCCCACAACGTCGCCGAGTACGAGGCCCTTGTTCACGGGCTCCCCATCGCTATATCACTCGGCATACGTCGACTGGTTGTGCGCGGGGGCTCTCAACTCGTGGTAAACCAAGTCACGAAAGACTGGACCTGTCTCGACGATACCATGGCAGCATACTGTCAGGAGGTCCGCAAGCTGGAAAACAAGTTCGACGAGCTGGAAATCAAACATGTCCTGCGTCAATACAACGACGTGGCAGACGAGCTGGCAAACATGGGATCCAAGCGAGAAGTAGTTCCGACTGGAATCTTTGTCGAGCAACTTATGGAGCCATCAGTCAAGAAGAAACCAGCACCGGAGCAGTCGGGAGGCGAGCCTACCCCGGCCACAGATGAGGTGCTACACATATGTCAAGACTGGAGGACTCCTGTTGTCAAATTTCTCCTGGACGACCAACTCCCAGAAGGTCGCAGTCAAGCCGAGCAGATAAAGCGTCGAAGCAAAAGCTTCCTACTAGTCGGAGAAGACCCGTTCCGAAGAAGTGCATCCGGTGTCCTCATGCGCTGCGTCACCACCGAGGAGGGCAAGCAGATTCTGCATTCAATTCACTCGGGCATATGTGGCAACCACGCCGCATCTAGGACGTTAGTCGGAAAGGCTTACCGGTAGGGATTTTTCTGGCCCACAGTAGTAACAGACGCCAAAGACATCGTTCGCAAGTGCGAGGGTTGCCAGTTCTACGCAAGACAAACAAATCTCCCAGCCCAGGAACTCCAAACTATCGCCATTTCCTGGCCATTTGCAGTATGGGGGCTCGACATGGTTGGGCCTTTCAAGAAAGCGCCAGGAGGGTTCACACATTTATTCGTCGCAGTGGACAAATTCACCAAGTGGATTGAGGCTAAACCCGTTGCAACAATCACAGCGGCACGAGCAAAGGACTTCATCATGAGTATACTATACCGGTTCGGGGTCCCTAACTGCATCATCACCGACAACGGTACTTAGTTCGCGGCTGGCGTATTCCAAGACTTCTGCGACGATTTCGGCATCAAGATCTGCTACGCATCTGTGGCACACCCGCGGACCAACAGGCAGGTCGAACGAGCCAACGGTATGGTCTTACAAGGCATCAAGGCCAGGATATTCGACCAACTACAACCATATGCAGGCCGGTGGGTACAAGAACTCCCATCCGTTCTCTGGTCTCTCAGAACCACGGTTAGTCGGGCAATAGGGCAATCCCCTTTCTTTCTGGTCTATGGTGCCGAGGCTATGCTACCTACAGAGCTACAGTTCGGCTCTCCGTGAGTCTGGGCTTACTCAGAAGATGACTCCAACAATACCCGACTGGTCGAACTAGATCAGCTGGAAGAAGCAAGAGACACCGCAACAATCCAGTCGGCAAGGTATCTTCAAGGCCTACGTCGCTACCACAATCGCAATGTCCATGGCCACGCCTTTTTCGTCGGGGATCTCGTTCTGAGGAAAATACAAACCACCAAAGACAGGCATAAATTATCCCCAATCTGGGAAGGGCCGTTCATTATAGTCGAGGTCACGCGGCCAAGCGCCTACCAACTGAAGACCGAAGACGGCGTTCTCATCAGCAACTCATGGAACATAGAACAGCTACGTCCTTTCTATACCTGAGTTCTATAATTTTCATGTGTACAGTTCTTCTGACTCACTACGCCGCTTGTATCAACCGTGTAATGAGTCGGGGGCTGCATGTATATATGTGTTCTGTCAATAACATACGAGCTTATCTTACTTCGGTTACGAAGCCTTACTACGACTATCACGTTTGCCCGAGTACAGCTTCTTACTTTGAACGTTTTTATCAAGTTCTGACAGACTAACTCGGTGCATACTACACGGTCGAGTAAAGCTGATGACGACTGAGTAAGGAGCTTGGCGGCACTGCACACATATTTACACATGCTTGTTTAACAAAAGTTTATATACACCGACTACATAACATATTGCCCTTACAGACCCAGGTCTCGGGTAATTATTTCAGCAGTCGGCTTCACCCGGGCGATTAGCTCCAGCGCCTCCTCGGGCGTCGTCTCTTCGGCAAACCCCTCCCCGATGGCTTCAATGTCCGCCCTTGGGTAGATGGACTTGGTCATCGCCAGGGTCTGGGCCACACCGGCGACAACATGCTCATCCGAGTATCTTTTCAAGGCACTCGGTGCATCCTCAAGACGCGCCTCTATCTAGGGCACTCTGCTGCACCTGGTCCCCACAGGGCAGGGATCTATGAGGTCAAGGAGCCCTTTCACGGACCCAACAAGGGCCTCCCGTGACTCCCTGGTCACTCTTATCTCCTCTGTGTAGAACCGGTACTGGGCCTGGACATTGACTCTCATGTCTGCCCAGGCCCGCTGGCAAGTAAACTTGTCAGATTCCTTTACAGACGGAACAACTAATGGATTGGCTAAGATCTTAGTCAGGCGGTGGACTTACTTTCGTAGTCGGTCTCCCACCCGGCCACAGTCTTCTCCAGTTCAGCTTTTTCCTTACCGAGCTTGGCGACGGCCTCCTTCAACTCGGCCTTCTCACGGTCAAGCTTGGTGTTGGCCCTTGTCAGGTCGGCCTTGACCTTCTCGAGCTCGGCCCTGGCTTCTTCGGCTTCCTTCAACTGTGATTCCCTCTCTGTTCGGGTCTTCAACTCCGCTTCGAGGGCTGCACCACAGATTAGCCAAGAGCTCAACCATGCAGTCATGACATAACTGGGCAGTCGGGAACAATGCAGCTGGATGAATACATTAAAGGTTCAGTCGGGAAGATATATTCAGGGATCTTACCTCTGATCTTTCCGGCTAGGGCCCATGTCTCCGCCCTGAGCTGATCGGCGCCACTCTTCAGCCAGGCCTCCCTCCCCGCATGACGCTCCTCCATCTCGGCCTTCAATGCCCGGAGCTGCTCCAATTCTGCGAGGTGGGGAGCTACCTCGACCAAGATTTCCGTCATCGCCTCATTGCGGTCGACAAGCTTCTGCTTAGGATAAGAGACAGACCAAGGATGGAGTCAGACATCAAAACGAGAAGATTGCCAAGGCTCTACCACAAAAATCATACCGCGACTCCCCGGGACCCGCTAATGGCGGCGCGAAGCAAGCTTTCGCGCTCTCTCCTCGCGACGACTTCATCAAGCCTGAAGCTCTTCGCTGTCCCATCAGGAGCCGTCCATGTGAATGTCCGAGGCATCACGCGTGGAGGAGCTTCGATCCGGGGCAGATGCGGGATCTCCGGCGGCGGCGACGACGACGACCATAACGGCGATAGGGTCCTGACCTCAGCGCCGCCATCCCCCGCGACCTCAGGAACCGGCTCAGGGGCTCCGGCCGCGGCCTCCGCAACGGGCAAAGCTTCAGGGGCTGGGGCCTCAGCCTTAGCAGCCGCCTCCTGGTCGGGTGGTGGCAGCGGCCCTGCAGTTGGGACCACCTCGGCCTCCGCGACCGGTTTGGCGACTGGCTCAGCAGGTGTGTTCGCAGCCGCCGACTCGGCTGGGGCAGGCTCATCAAGGAGAGCGGTCGGACTGATCTCCTTGAGATCGATATCGGCCCACTTCCTACATGACGAAACAACGCATCACGACACTGCTTCAACGCGCAAGGATTTCAGAAGACCCGGAGCAGCGCACCTTTTGGAGAACTTCAGCTTCTTGCCGGGCGACCCGGCCCCCGGCGGAGCGCTAGCTCCGGCAGTCGGCCCGGCCGGCGTCACAGTCAGCGGTGGCGCATCCATCTGTGTCGGCCCCGACTCCGGGGTGGTCGGCTTGGGCACCTCCACCCTTGGCGGCGTTTGCTCCAGCCGGCCCCTCGGTGGTGCCGCGGCCGGGCTCAACAACGTCGGGCTCAAACCCGTAGGTCTCAACCTGGGACTTGACCGCTTGGGCGTCGCGGCGACGGCGTCCTTTATCTTCAGGCTTCCGGCCACGGCGCGCGCCGTCATGGCCCCCTCGCCCCGATATAATATCAGTTTCTTCCCCGCCCTCTTGGATTCGGGTTGGGCAGCTGAGGGACTTCTCGGCCTCTTCTTCGACACGATGGCCGACAACAGGCGGGAATCTTCATCAAACTCCACACACCACTACAAGAAATTCAGCAAGATACATTACATATTCCCGGGGACTTAGACATCCGAGTCCACGGGCGTGCGCTACGAAGGGAAGGCGGATGTTACCTCGGACCGGGGCCAGCTGCAACTGTAAGACGCAATGCGTCTCTTCTTGTCCTCGGTCTCAATTACCCTGCTGGAGAAGTATCCGAACAGGGTCTCCATCACCTTCCGCTCATCGGCCGACTCCCAGCTGACCCGGTCAGGGTCATGTTTTCCCTAGTAATCCCAGGCGAATGCGCTCCTTAGCTTCAGGGGCTGGAAGCGCCGAGTCAGAAACCTCCTGGCCACCCAGGGACCAGTCAGGCCGGCCTTCTTGAAATTGTCCAGCTTCGTCAGTAGCTGGTGCACTTGACCCATCTCTTCATAGGTCGGGTCCGCCGACCAATTCGGCAAGACTACCGGCGGTGAGCCGGTGAATGGCCGCAAGGAGGGAGCCAGATCCGCATAATAGAACCACTCCTTGTGCCAGCCCTTCAAGGAGGATTTCAAGGGAAGATCCAGATATGACTTTTTCCTATCACTCCTCAACTGAAGACCAGCCCCCCCAATCACACTCATGCTATTCTTGGAGGGCTGAGGTTTAATGTGGAACAAATGCCTAAAGAAGTTGAAATCGGGTTCCACACCCAAATAGCACTCGCACAGAGTGACAAAGATGGAGATCTGAAGAATCGAGTTGGGATTCAAATGCACCAACTCTAGCTTATAGAAGTCAAGGATGCGGCGGAAGAAATCAGAAGACGGAAGGCACAAGCCTCGATCGAAAAAAGAGGCGAAAACTACCATTTCACCAAGTTAGGGATTTGGGCTCGACTCATCCCTAGCCGACCACCAGCGAATCACCTCCTGACTGGGCAACTTCAGTTCGCTCTCCAGCCGCCGCAGCTTCACCGAGCCACAGTCCGAAATCGGCCAAGAACTCCCTGGCGCCCCCGCAAGATCCAAGGCTTTCGGCATGAGTGGAGGCAGTGAGATTTAGGGAAAAGCAAATCAGAGGCTTGGATCAAACGAAGAGGATTAGAATCGCCCGAGTTCGGGTGGGGAACGGCAGCAGCTAACCCTAGCCGGGCGGGAGGTGAAAGTTGGGCGCGAACGTGGAAGACGAAGCAGTTGGCTGATTTGGGGAAGATGAGGGAATCTTTTTCTCTCTCCCTGCTTTTATATAGCCGACGCCGACTAGATGGGCTTGGACCTACACAGTCAGCACTGGGCCAACAAGATATGAGTTCCTAACATAGCATGCCCCATGTGGGCCGCCCGCAGGCTGAGTTGAAATTATAGCACTGGTGCTACTGACAGGAGCCGATGAGGTAAACAGGTATGCTTCATGAGAGCCTTATTGCCAAAACATATATGTTTGGGTATCTGTTTTAATCACCAGGTCTCGAGGATATATCCCTACAAGGATCACAAGCTGGTCTCCATTAAAATTGGAGATACAGGTATCTTTCTCGGGTACACCTGACCACGCCGTGGATTTATTTTCATAAAGTGGTACTCGGCCTACATGCGTGGCCATCAGTTGCCATGAGCAACATTTTACCCGCTGACATGATGCGGAAGAGTCTAACTTTCGAGTAGTGCACTACTCGGGAGAGACTATAAATATCTTTTCCCGCTGACATGATGCGGAGGAGTCTAACTTCCGAGTGGGACGCTACTCGGAAAAGACTATAAACCCCTTTTTTCAGCTGACATGACGCTGAAGAGTCCCATATACGAGTAGCATTCTACTCGACAAGACTATAAACACATATTCCGACTAACATGAAGTCAAAGAGTCTTACGAGTAGTCTCCTACTCGGCAAGACTATAAAATTTATTCCGGTTGACATGATACCGAAGAGTCTCATATACCAGTAGTAATCTACTCGGGAAAGACTTCCAGGTTAAAGATCTTTGACTTTATGTTTAATTGTCTTCACAATTAAGCACAAAGTCGGGGGCTACACCTAATAGGTGCGCCTATTCAGCGCACACTATTCATATATCTACATGAAGCCCTTCATAGCCTCGCTGCCAGCTGACATGAAGCAGGAATCGAAAGAAGACTTACTTGGACAAAGAGAACTCGGGAGCACTACACTCGGGCAACCTTCACCGTGGAGGACGAGCACTCGGCATCAGCTATGACTCAACTATGAAGGTCTTAGGGGCTACTGTGGAGGCCATGGGCCCCGGGTACCTCATCACTAGTATATGGGCCACTCGGATAGAGGATGGGCCAAACCATGTAATTAGAGATAAGATAGCATCCGGCAGGCTTTGCCTTGTATAATAAGGAAACATAGTCTTAGTCGGATAGGACTCTATCTCTAACGAGGAAATCCCTTGGCCATATCCGGCTGGGATCCTTATCATGAACCCATGTCTCCTAGTATATAAAGGGAGGCAGGGCGCCCCTCAGGGCAAGAAAAACAAGATCATCGATCACCATACACCTCAGAGGAATAACACCTCAACTGGACGTAGGGTATTACCTCACACTGAGGGCCTGAACCAGTATAAACCTTCTGTGTTCCTCTGCAATCCACCGAATTCACCCTCGCCGAGTAGCCCCATAGTCTCATTGCCGGTGCAAAGCATCGACAGACGGCCTCTTTCAACTCGGCCTTCTCCCGATCAAGCTCGGCGTTGGCCTTTGTCAGGTCGGCCTTGACCCTCTCAAGCTCGGCCCTGGCTTCTTCGGCCTCCATCAGCTGGGATTCCCTCTCTGTTTGGGTCTTCAACTCTGCTTCGAGGGCTGCACGACCAATTAGCCAAGAGCTCAACCGTGCAGTCATGACATAACTGGGCAATCAGGAACAACGCAGCTGGATGAATACGTCAATGGTTCAGTCGGGAAGGTGCATACGGGGAATTTACCTCTAATCTTCCCGGCTAGGGCCCAAGTCTCCTCCCTGAGCTGGTCGGTGCCACTCTTCAACTAGGCTTCCCTTCCCGCGTGACGCTCCTCCATCTCGGCCTTCAATGCCCAAAGCTGCTCCAATTCCGCGAGGTGGGGAGCCATTTCGACCAGGATCTCTGTCATCACCTCATTGCGGTCGACAAGCTTCTGCTCAGGGTAAAAAACAAATCAAGGATGGAGTTAGATGTCAAAACGAGAAGATCACCACGACTCTGCCACAAGAATCATACCCCAAATCCCTGGGACCCGCTGATAGCGGCACTAAGCAACCTTTTGCGTTCCCTTCTCGCGACAACTTCATCAAGCCTGAAGCTCTTCACGGTCCCGTCAGGCGCCGTCCAGGTGAATGTCCGGGGCATCCTACGCGGAGGAGCTTCAATCCGAGGCAGGTTCGGGATCTCTAGCGGCGGTGACGACAACGATGACAACCACGACGGCGACGGGGTCCCGGCCCCCATGCCGCCGTCCCCCACGGCCTCGGGGACCGGCTCGAGGGTTCCGACAGTGGCCTCCGCGATGGGCGACGCTTCAGGGGCTGGGGCCTCAACCTCAGCAGCTGCCTCTTGGTCGGGTGGCGGCGGCGACCCTGCAGTCGAGACCACCTCAACCTCCGCGACTGGGCTGGCCACCGGCTCAGCAGGCGTGTTTGCGGCCGCTGGCTCGGCTGGAGCAGGCTCTTCAAGGGGAGCGGTCAGATCGGTCTCCCTGAGATCGATATTGGCCCGCTTCCTGCATGACGAAACAAGACATCAAAACACTACAGCAACACGCAAGGATTCCAAAAGATCTGGAGCAGCATACCTCTTGGAGAACTTCAGTTTCCTGCTGAGCGACCCGAGTCCTGGTGGAGCGCTACCTCCGGTCGTTAGCCTGGCCGGTGAATTGGTCGGCGCCACAGTCGGTGGCGGCATATTAGCTCGAGTCAGCCCTAGTTCTGGTGCGGCTGGCTTGGGTGCCCCCATCCTCGGCGGTGTCTGCTCTAGCCGGCCCCTCGGCGGTGCTGTTGCCGGACTCGGCAATGTTGGGCTCAAACCCACAGGTCTCAACCTTGGGCTTGATCGCCTAGGCGCCACAGCGACGGTGTCCTTTATCTTCAGGCTTCCTGCCACGGCGCGCGGCGTCATGGTCCCCTCGCCCCGATACAGAATCGGCTTCTTCCTCGCTCTCTTGGAGTCGGACTGGGTAGAAGAGGGGCTCCTCGGCCTTTTCTTCGATGCAACGGCCGACAATGGGTGGGAGTCTTCATCAAACTCTTCGTGCCACTACAAATGAGTCAACAAAATACATCACGCAGTGCTGAACAATCACAGTTCCACAGGCATTCATCACAGAAGAAGATTAAAGGTTACCTTGGTCCGGGGCCGAATGAAGCTATAGGCCGCGACCCGGTGGTTATCGTCTTCGGTCGCGATCACCCCTTCAGAGAAGTAACCGAACAAGGTCTCGGTCACTACGCCCTTGCTGGCTGACTCGTTGCTTACTCGGTCAGGATCATTTTTGCCTTTAAAGGCCCAGCCAAATGCACTCCTCAGCTTCAGCGGCAGGATGCGCCGAGTCAGGAAGCGACGAGCCACCCAAGGTCCTGTCAGGCCTGCCTTTTTGAGGTCATCTAACTTCACCAACAATTGATGTGCCTGGCCCATCTCCTCAAAGGATGGCTCTGCTGACCAATTTGGTGAAACCACGGGCGGCAAGCCGGTAAATGGGCGCAAGGAGGGAGCCAGATCTGCGCAATAGAACCATTCCTTGTGCCAGCCTTTCAGAGAAGATTTCAAGGGGAGATCAAGATATGTCTTCTTCCCATCGCTCCTCAGCTGGAGACCAGCCCCCCCCCCCAATCACACTAATATTATTCTTGGAGGGTTGGGGTTTGATGTGGAACAGATGTCGGAAGAGGATAAAATGGGGTTCAACACCCAAAAAGCACTCATAGAGAGTGACAAATATGGAGATCTGAAGAATTGAGTTCGGGTTCAAATGCACCAACTCCAGCCCATAGAAGTCAAGGACGCGGCGGAAGAAATCGGAAGATGGAAGGCAAAGCCCCGATCGAAAAAAGAGGTGAAAACTACTGTTTCACCAGGTTGGGGATTTGGGACCGACTCACCCTTAGCCGGCCGCCAGCGAATCACCTCTTGGCTGGGCAACTTCAGTTGACTCTCCAGCAGCTTCAGCTTCACCGAGCCGCAATCTGAAATCGGCCAAGCACTCTCTGGCGCACCCGCAAGATCCGAAGCTTTCGGCATAGCTGGAAGCGACAAGATTTGGGGAAAAACGAATCAGGGGCTTGGAACAAACAAAGAGGATTGGAATCGCCCGAGTTCAGGTGGGGAACAGCAGTAGCTAACCCTAGCCAGGCGAGAAGCGAAACATTGGGCGCGAAGGTGGAAGACGAAGCGATTGGCTGATTTGGGGAAGATGAAGGAATCTTTTTCTCTCTCCCCGCTTTTATAGAGCCGATGCCAACTAGATGGGCTTGGGCCTACATAGTCAGCACTGGGTCATCAAGATATGAGTTTCTACAGTAGCATGCTCCATGTGGGCCACCCACAGGTTGAGATGAAATTATAGAGCTGGTGCTACTAACAGGAGCTGATGAGGTAAACAGATATGCTTCATGAGAGCCTTATTGCTAAACATATATGTTTGGGTATCTGTTTTATCCACCAGGTCTCGAGGATATATCCTTACAGGGATCACAAGCTGGTTTTCATTAAAATTGGGGATGCAGGTATCTCTCTCGAGTACACCTGGCCATGCCATGGATTTATTTTCATACAGTGGTACTCGGCCTACATGCGTGGCCACCAGTTGCCATGAGCAACGTTATTCCAGCCGACATGACGCTGAAGAGTCTAACTTTCGAGTAGTGCACTACTCAGGAGAGACTATAAATATCTTTTCCCGCTGACATGATGCGGAGAAGTCTAACTTCTGAGTGGGACGCCACTCGAAAAAGACTATAAACCCCCTTTCCAGCTGACATGACGCTGAAGAGTCCCATATACGAGTAGCATCCTACTCGGCAAGACTATAAACACATATTCCGACTGACATGAAGTTGAAGAGTCCTACATACAAGTAGTTCCCTACTCGGCAAGACTATAAAGTTTATTCCGGTTGGCATGATACCGAATAGTCTCATATACCAGTAGTAATCTACTCGGGAAAGACTTCTAGGTTAAAAATCTTTGACTTTATGTTCACAATTAAGCACAAAGTTGGGGGCTACACCTAATAGGTTCACCTATTCGGCGCACACTATTCATATATCTCCATGAAGCCCTTCATAGCCTCGTTACCAGCTGGCATGAAGCAGGACTCAGGAAGAAGACTTACTCGGGCAAAGAGTACTCGGGAGCATCGCACTCGGGCAATCTTCACCGTGGAGGACGAGCACTCGGCATCAGCTGTGACTCAACTATGAAGGTCTCAGCGGCTATTGTGGAGGCCATGGGCCCCGGGTACCTCATTACCAGCATATGAGCCACTCGGATAGAGGATGGGCCGAATCATGTAATTAGAGATAAGATAGCATCAACACTAAACTCCCAGAAGGACTGGGAGTAGAAAATCTCGGCCGAAAAATGTAGTCGTCCAAAGCTCCCCTGTCACGCGAAGTCGAGTCGTCACTGGTGATGTTGATGACCAAAGAATCGCGAGCAACCGCTTCGCACTCCGTCGAGTCGTCGCTATCCAAAACAACACCAGGAACCTCGCGGGCAGGAGAGTTAGCAGGGATGAACACATCTGAAAATTTCGCCAGAACTCCACCATATCACCACGGCGAAGCTGGTAATCCTGGTTGTCGATGTTTTACACCGGCAATAAATATATGGGGCTACTCGGCGGATGGAAACTCGGTGAATTGCAAAGGAACACAGGGAGATTTTATACTAGTTCAGGCCCTCGATGTGAGGTAATACCCTACGTCCAGTTTATATGTATTCCTTTGAGGATATACGGTGGTGGTTCTGATGAACTTGTGTGCACCTGCCCTCATGGGGCGCCCTGCCTCCCCTTATATACTAGGGGACAGGGTTACAAGGTAGGAGTCCCCATCGGATTACGACTAGGAGATCTCCCCTTAGAGATATAACGCACCCGACTAGGACTGTATATTCCTTTCTATACAAGGCAAAGTCTGCCGAATCTAGCTATATCTCTAATTACAAGGCTAGGCCCATCCTCTATCCGAGTGGCCCATATGCTTGTCATGAGGTACCCGGGGCCCATGGCACCCACATTAGCCCCCGAGACCTTCATAGTTGAGTCACAGCTGATGCCGAGTGCTCATCCTCCACGGTGAAGTCTTCCCGAGTGCATTGCTCCCGAGTACTCTTTGTCTGAGTGCTGCTTCTCCCGAGTCCTGCTTCATGTCAGCTGGCAGCGAGGCTATGAAGGTCTCGATGTAGATGTTGGAATAGTGTGCGCCGAATAGGCGCACCTATTAGGTGTAGCCCCCGACTTTGTGCTTAGTTGTGAAGACAATTAAACATGAAGTCAAAGATCTTTAACCTTGAAGTCTTTCCCGAGTAGATTACTACTGGTATATGAGACTCTTCGGTATCATGTCAACCGGAATATGATTTATAGTCTTGCCGAGTAGGATGCTACTCGTATATGGGACTCTTCAGCGTCATGTCAGCTGGAAAAGGTGTTTATAGTCTTTCCCGAGTGGCGTCCCATTCGGAAGTTAGACTCTTCAGCTCGTCAGCTGGAAGAATGTTTATAGTCTTTCCCGAGTAGTGTACTACTCGAAAATTCGACTCGTTGGCATCATGTCAGCCGGGAATGAGAATTTTATAGTCTCTCCCGAGTAGTGTACTACTCGAAAGTTAGACTCATCCGCGTCATGTCAGCGGGAATGTGAATTTTATAGTCTCTCCCGAGTAGTGTACTACTCGAAAGTTAGACTCATCCGCGTCATGTCAGCGGGAATGAGAATTTTATAGTCTCTCCCGAGTAGTGTACTACTCGAAAGTTAGACTCATCCGCGTCATGTCAGCGGGAATAATGCTGCTCATGGCAACTGGTGGCCACGCATGTAGGCCGAGTACCACTGTATGAAAAATAAATCCATTACGTGGTTAGGTGTACTCGAGAGAGATACCTGCATCTCCAATTTTAATGAAGACCAGCTTGTGATCCTTGTAAGGATGTATCCTCGAGACCTGGTGGATAAGACAGATACCCAAACATATATGTTTAGCAATAAGGCTCTCATGAAGCATATCTGTTTACCTCATCGGTTCCTGTGGGTAGCACCAGCGCTATAATTTCAACTCAGCCTGCGGGCGGCCCACATGGAGCATGCTACTGTAGGAACTCATGTCTTGGTGGCTATTACCAAGTAAGCCGGCCTGAACCAACCTACCCAGCATAGCTCTATAGAAGTAGCATCCATCGCATGTCAGGATGACTATGGCGGCGTTGATAACCGCAATCAGCCAAAGGAATCCTCGTCTGCAAGTCTTTCCGACTTATGCTCCGGATGCATCTTGGTTGCCACAGACGCCTGAGTAGGTATATTGCAGAATCTGCTCGCTCTCCCCAGGTGTGACGCGGTGCATGGGAACTCCGGATGTGCTTTGACGACATAGGTCTTCTCTGACTTCGGTAAAGCCGGATAAGGTACCCGAACCTAGCATTAGCGTAGGATTCGGCTGGCGACCCTCATGGGGCGTACCCTACTTAGCCGAGTAGTACACAGCCCCGACTGGCGCCGGAGGCCGGTTATTAGCTCGCATGGAGCGTAGCCGAGGAAGATGACGTCCCGACTAGCGCAAGTACTCGGTAAGTAGCCCTCATGGAGCATCCCGAGTGTATTTTGGCAGACTTGTCCAGCCCCCGAGCGTAGGAGATAGGCTCGTAGCCCTGAGTTCCTGTCACGCATATCCGGAGCTGGGCCTGCAATATAAAAATATCGGATGAGTAGCATCTGATGATGGAAATAATCACCCGAATAAAATGTATTTTACAATGTATGTAAATACGTGTTCTTCCTCTTTTTGATACTAATTTCCTCGAGTAGTTGACCCCTTACGTTTAAGCACTCTGCCCGACTAGTCATAGCCCCCTAGCGTCGGGAGTTGGCTCATGGCTCTTTCCCAGGCACGCGTTTTGGGTGGCTTGAGTTCGTCTTACATGGAGCAGAGTTTCACGGATCGAGATTTATGCTACTCGAGTACTTTTGTAATCATTTAAGAGCAAAAACGGAAAAAACTAAATGCGCAGCTTGTACACCTATTAGGTGTAAGCGGCTGTGGCACTAGCAAGGCCGAGTGAGGAGATGTTTATCAGAAAGCGACTTAGCTGTTCGGTATTTGGGAGTGGGGATGCCATCCTCGTGTTTGAGCTTGTGAGCCCCCGAGCATGTCACTTGTTGTTCTGATAATCTTCAGTTGTTGAAGGTCGAAGGCGGTTGTGACCGACTGCCATAATGGAGCCGTCTGACTTGCGCTTGCGATTCCCAGCTTTAGTCGGGACCGCGTCGTTGGTGTCGTCCCGCTTCTTCTGTCAGGGTGACTTGTTGTCATCGAGGGCCTCGGCAACAGCGTGGGCCGAGTCGGCGTACTTGTTTGCCATGTCGAATAGGGCCTTGACAGAATTGGGAGGCTTCCGCGTGAATTTATCGATGAACGAGGTGTCTTTGACTCCTTTTCGAAAGGCGGCGATGACGACCTCATCCTTGATGTTTGGGATCGAATTTTTCTTCTCAGAGAACCTCTTGATGAAGTCACGAAGAGACTCGTTCTTCCTTTGATGCAACTGATATAAGTCGTGCTCGGAAGATGGCCTCTCGTACGTTCCTTGGAAGTTGGCGATGAAGCGTTCCCGGAGTTCTCCCCAGGAGCCGATTGATTGCTTGGGAAGTCCTGTTAGCCATGTCCTCGCTGAGTCGGCTAGAGCGACTGGGAGGTAGTTAGCCATGACTTTGTGATTTCCCCCAGCTGCTCGGATCGCCAGAGTGTAGACCATGAGCCAGGACTCGGGATTGGTCTTGCCATCGTATTTGTCGATGCCTGTAGGCTTAAAGCCGACTGGCCAGTCGACCTGTCGTAGTTCCTGGGTGAAGGCCGGTATGCCTTCGTCTTCATGAGGACTCCGACCCCGACTACGGCAGCGAAACCGCCCGTAGTGGAGGCCGAAATGCTCGTTCTCGTCTTCTAGCTGGCGTTGGTCATCTTCTTCTCGTTTGCGGTGCCGAGCATTAATGTCTTGCTGAAGATCGCGCCGCAGTCGGTCTCGGAGGTCCTGGTTGCCCCGACGGTCGCTTCGACGTTGCCGGTTGTTGTGGTTGCCGAGTGACGTCTGGCTTGACTCCGCGTGCTGCCGACTAGAGCCGGCCGCTCGATGTCGCTTTGAGGTGGATGAGACTGCCGCTGGGGAAGTTGACCGACTGGTCAGTACGAGTGTGTTACCCGACTGTTGGTGCTGCTGACATGCGGCAGCGGTAAGCATGGCTTTTATCCTTGCGATCGTCGGGGTGGCCTGGTGATCAGGCCCAAGTTGGACCGTGTCCAGTAGGGTTGCGGCGGCCACGATGTTCTGTTGTGGCGTGACGAAGACGTCGTGGTCGCCGACTTTTGTTTGGAGGGTTTGTTGCTGAGCGGTTCGCCCAGCCCTGCGTAGGCCGTCGTTGCGGGCGTGCGGGCGTCTTGCTTCTTCCTCCTGTCGTTCTCGCAGTCGGCAGGCCTCCTCCTCTTGTTGTTCGTGTAGTCGACGTGATTCCTTAGTAGGAGTGGAGCCTTTGGATGCCATGAAAATTTCTCGCGGCGGAGTGAAGCTTGCCGAGCTGGTATCCGACTTGGAGTCGGAATCCGACTGGGAGTCGTATTCCGACTGAGAGTCGTAGTCGGAATAGTTGATGGGGGTGATTACAACTCCGACCTCCCTAGATCCGATCTCGAGCGGCTCGGAGCCGTATCCGAGTCGAACTCCAGGGGATCGGGTTTGCCGCGTCGGATGTAGATTGTAGATATCCGCGGCGTCGCTGAGTCCGAACGGGAAGTTGACGATCTCTTCCCTTCTCGGCCCGATCTCGGCCGGCTCAGAACCGAGTCCGTGTCGAACACTGAAAGGAAGAGTTGTCCCTGGACTCGGGCGTATTGGAGATCGCCGCAGCATGTCGTCGAAGATTGCCGCAGCGTCGTGTGGGCCGACTGGCGCGGAGTCAGCTGGTTCCTCGGCCGGTTGGATCGGGTCCGTGTCGGCCGGGGTGAGATTGCCGAACATGTCGGCGGCGAAGTCGAGGCTTCCGAATGAGATTGTATCTTCGGGAGAGAATTTGCCACCGTCGACTCTGGTTGTTGGATCCATCGAGCTTGTAGATGTAGATCGCACCGAAGCCCCTACCTGGCGCGCCAACTGTCGATGTTTTACACCGGCAATAAATATATGGGGCTACTCGGCGGATGGAAACTCGGTGGATTGCAAAGGAACACAGGGAGATTTTATACTGGTTCAGGCCCTCGATGTGAGGTAATACCCTACGTCCAGTTTATATGTATTCCTTTGAGGATATACGGTGGTGGTTCTGATGAACTTGTGTGCACCTGCCCTCATGGGGCGCCCTGCCTCCCCTTATATACTAGGGGACAGGGTTACAAGGTAGGAGTCCCCATCGGATTACGACTAGGAGATCTCCCCTTAGAGATATAACGCACCCGACTAGGACTGTATATTCCTTTCTATACAAGGCAAAGTCTGCCGAATCTAGCTATATCTCTAATTACAAGGCTAGGCCCATCCTCTATCCGAGTGGCCCATATGCTTGTCATGAGGTACCCGGGGCCCATGGCACCCACACTGGTCGAAGTCAGACACGTCATGCCCATGGTTCTTCCATAACCACTTTGCCACAGAGCAAAGGGCGTAGCTCCGGCTGTTAATCACCATGGCCAGAACACAGTCTTCGGGACCCAGGTACCTCATCTTCCCAGGTGGCCAAGGCACAACGAACTTCAAGTTCATCGCTGGCCACAGGTAATTGAAGTGAGGAAAACAAAGTTTTTGATTAAGCGGCACCTGATATGCGAAAGATATTTTCATTCATAAGAAAAAGTGGGGCCGAAGGCCTTACAAAAGCAAATTTATAAAAGGCCAGTTTTCGGCAGAAATAGCTATCCTAAGCTATCAAAATAGATAAGCTAGACGAGGGGGGCTGGCACACCTGTGGCAGCTCCTCAATCTTAGGCATGTCTCCGCTGCCCTCTGGCATCATCTCGGCAGCCTCGTGCTCCCCTCGCTTCTTCAGCTGATCGCGAAGGTGCTCGGCGGCTATCTCTTTGCCCTTAGCACCCACCAACCTTTCTAGAAGGATCTGTAGTGAGGCCGAACGTCATCCCCGACCTCCCACACATTGTTGTCTTCGACATCGCGGGCGTAGATCACGGGGTGGTCTTCAAGATGGTTGCAGCCACCGGCATGGAGCGTCGAAAGAATGCCGTAGCCCACTGTTTGGGCACAGCAATCACCGAAGACGCCGGAGGTGTCGCCCACAGCCCCTCCGGCAACGACACACCAATCGCCGAATGCCTCGGCGGGGGCATCGTCTTCGGGTAGCGGTGGAGGAAAGACACCCATCCTTGCGAGCGCCACGCGCAGCGTGTGGCTGGCGTCGATAGCCGAAGCCTGAGTGCCGGCCTCAACCTCCTTCACCTCCGAAAGCTCAACACACAGGCGTTTGAGCTCGGCTTCGCGCTCGGCGAGGCAAACTTGGAGCTGATCGGCCTCGGTCCTCAGGGCGGTATTCGAAGTCTTGGCGTCTTTAAGTGCCTTCTTCAAAACACTCTACTCCTGGGCCAGCTGTTCCGCATCCGACGCCTCGTCCCGTTGACGGCTCTTAAGGCCATCCAAGTGGGCATGCATCATGTGCTCGTAGCACCCCATCAAGGAGAGCGCCTGAAATATGCGAAGCTAAGAGATAAGCGAAGCAGGATCAAAGGTCCAAATGATGGGTCGAAGAAAAAGATAAGGGGCACAAAAAACCAACCTTTGTTAGCAGACCACGCAGCGACAAGCCTGCCTTGTCAAGGTCGAACCGGTCATCAACGACCGCCTAGACAGTCAAGGGTGAGGCCAAGGAGCTAAGGCCTCCAACAAATGAGTGAAGCTCGTCGCGGCAAGCGAAGTCCTCGGCGATGAAGCTTGGAGTCAGGAGGATGCTGTCGAAGGCAGATAGCGTTGTGGTAGGTCGCCCGCTCACCTCCATGGCGCCTTGACCGCTGCTGCTGGTGGGCTCCGACAGGCCTCTAGCCAGTACGACCTTCGCCACGTCCTAGCTGTCGTCGTCCACAACGACATCCTCCTCAACAGGCGGAGGGGAATCCATCTCGCCCTTCGCCACAGGGCTCTGGTGCACCGGCGAAGTTGACTCGGAGTCGCTGAACGCCAAGCCCAGTACCACCAGCACAAACTGGAAGTGGACCGCTCTCCTAGTGCTCCTAAGACGAGCGGCGGCCGCCGAAGACCCGCGTGTGGGCGAAGGACCTATTCCGGCCCGGCCACTAACGGGCATCGCGACATCGGGGCTGGGAGTTTGCCCCACGGCGCCAAGGTCAGTATCCCCCGCATCGCCGTCCTCGTCGTCGTCGTCAGCGGCAGGCGGCGGTGAAGGGCGAATGGCCGGAAAAGCCTGGACAATCCTCAAAGCCATGTGACTAGGCCCCGCAGCGTCACCAGTGGTTTTCTTCCTTTCTTCCCCGTAGCATCCCCGCCGTCATCGCCTTGGGGCTGGATAGGGTTCTTGCGCGGGGGAACCTCCAGGCGAAGCCACATACATACACGGTTCACCCTTCCCCCCTTGAGGAACTTCATGATCTCCCCGTACTCCTTAGGAGTCATGTCCCTGACAAGGCGCTTCGCCCAGGGAGACAACTGTAAACCGCGCAAAGTCGCCTGAATCAGAACAGGTCGGAATGAAATTCAGTAGGCAGGTGTGGCATCGAAAGAGATCAGCGGGAACATACCGAGGCAGTCGTCGGGGATAGCGATGGCGGGGAGATCGCAGATCCGATTGTCACAGTCGATGGTGATATTCCATGACCGCGCCAACGGGTTGACGCCCATCATCAGGTACTCCTCGATGAGGTCCCAAATGCTGAGGTAGCTCGCGATGGCTCAAAGGAGCTGACAGCAAGCCTCCAGTATGCCGGTAGAGGAGACCTTCGGGGGGGCATCGAAGCGGGGCATGCTCTATGATAACCAGAGTGCTTTGAACTCGCGGGAGTCGGTGATGAAGAGATCTTGTGGTAAAACCACCGCCTCATCCACGACTTCTCCCACTTCGGCATCGAGGCATGGACAGGCCATAGATCGGCCTGGTCAGGCCGCGCGATGAAGTTCATGCTGCTGAACACACTCTCTTCGGCCCTGCCGGTGTCGCCACCGTCTTGCTATAAAGGGCGGTCTGATGAACGATGGCGAAAAGATCGGCCGTCGGCTCGAACTCCTAGGTCCGGGCCATCCACTAGAAGACGGCGACACGGACAAAGGCACTCGGTCTTAGCTATGGCAGCTACAGATTGAATAAGGCAAGAACCTCAAGGAGCAGATCGTAGCAGGGGAACTATGGAGGACATGGGCCCCGGGTACCTCATGACAAGCATATGGGCCACTCAGACAGAGGATGGGCCTAGCTTTGTAATTAGGGATATAATAGGACTCGGCAAACTTAATCTTGTTTGACAGGGAAAATACAATCCTAGCCTCGACTTTGTCGCCAACGAATTCGGCAACCTTACCCTGTCCAACTCGGATTCGATCTGATCGACTAGGGATCAAGCTGACTCCGCACTGGTCGGCCTACTCAACGCTGCAGTAATCCTCGGTGACATGCTGCGGCAATCTCCAATATGCCCGAGTCTAGGGACAACTCTTTCTTTCAGTGTTTGACTCGGACTCGGTTTTGAGCTGGCCGAGATCGGGCTATGAAAGGAAGAGATTGTCAATCTCCCGTTCGGACTCGGCAATGCCACGAATATCTTCAATCAACATCCGATGCGGCAAACCCGATCCCCTGGAGTTCGACTTGAATACAGCCCAGAGCCGCTCGAGATCGGATCTAGGGAGGTCGGAGTTGTAATCACCCCCATCAACTACTCTGACTCCAACTCTCAGTCGGACTCAGACTCTTAGTCGGACTCCGACTCTAAGTCACACGGTAGTTCGGCAATCTTCTCTCCACCACGCGATATCTTTATGGCGTCCAAGGGTTTGACTCCCAATCAGGAGGCACGCCGACTACGTGATTGTGGGTGCCATGGGCCCCGGGTACCTCATGACAAGCATATGGGCCACTCGGATAGAGGATGGGCCTTGCCTTGTAATTAGAGATATAGCTAGATTCGGCAGACTTTGCCTTGTATAGAAAGGAATATACAGTCCTAGTTGGGTGCGTTATATCTCTAAGAGGAGATCCCTTGGCCATATCCGGTTGGGACTCCTACCTTGTAACCCTGTCCCCCAGTATATAAGGGGAGGCAGGGCACCCCATGAGGGCAGGTTGAGTTGGTTCACCAGAATCACCACCGCGAATCCTCAAAGGAATAACACCATAACTGGACGTAGGGTATTACCTCACATCGAGGGCCTGAACCAGTATAAAATCTCCCTGTGTTCCTTTGCAATCCACCGAGTTTACATCTGCCGACTAACCCCATATATTTATTGCCGGTGTAAAACATCGATAGTTGGTGCGCCAAGTAGGGGCTTCGGCGCGATCTACATCTACAAGCTCGATGGATCCAGTAACCGGAGTCGACGGCGGCAAATTCTCCCCCAGAGATATAATCTCATTCGGAAGCCTCGACTTCGTCGCCGACCAGATCGGCAATCTCACCTTGGCCTACCCGGACTCGATTCGATCTGCCAGGGAACCAGCTGACTCCGCGCCAGTCGGCCTACACGATGCTGCAGCAA
Source organism: Oryza meyeriana var. granulata (assembly GCA_003991445.1). Classification (NCBI taxonomy): domain Eukaryota; kingdom Viridiplantae; phylum Streptophyta; class Magnoliopsida; order Poales; family Poaceae; genus Oryza; species Oryza meyeriana. The sequence goes on from RYFJ01001821.1 coordinate 69,315, forward strand.
TCTTTCACGACATGCTGCGGCAACCTCCAATACGCCCGAGTCCAGGGACAACTCTTTCTTTCGGTGTTCGACTCGGACTCGGTTTTGGGCCGGCCGAGATCGGGCCGAAAAAGGAAGAGATCGTCAATTTCCTGTTCGGATTCGGCGACGCCGCGGATATCTACAATCTACATCCGACGCGGCAAGCCCGATCCCCTAGAGTTCGACTCGGATACGGCCCTGAGCCGCTCGAGATCGGATCTAGGGAGGTCGGAGTTACACTCATCCCCATCAACTATTCCGACTATGACTCTCAGTCGGACTACGACTCTCAGTCGGATTCCGACTCTAAGTCGGATAGCAGTTCAGCAAGCTTCTCCCCGCCACGAGAAATATTCATGGCATCCAAAGGCTCTACTCCTACTCAGGAATCACGCCGACTGCACGAGCAACAAGAGGAGGAGGCCTGCCGACTGCGAGAACAACAGGACGAAGAAGCAAGACGCCTGCACACCCGCAACGACGGCCTACGCAGGGCTGGGCGAACCGCTCAGCAACAAGCCCTCCAAACAAAAGTCGGTGACCATGACGTCTTCGTCACACCACAACAGAACGTCGTGGCCGCCGCAACCCTACTGGACACTGTCCAGCTTGGGCCTGATCACCAGGCCACCCCGACGATCGCAAGGATAAAAGCCATGCTTACCGCTGCTGCATGTCAGCAGCACCAACAGTCGGGCGATACCCTCATACCGACCAACCGGTCAACATCCCCAATGGCAGTCTCATCTACCTCAAAGCGACGCCGAGCGGCTGGCTCTAGTCGGCTGCACACGGAGTCAAGCCAAACGTCACTTGGCAACCCAAACGACAACCGGCAACGTCGAAGTGACCGTCGGGACAACCGGGATCTCCGAGGCCTACTATGGCGTGATCTTCGGCAGGACACCAATGCTCGGCGCCGCGAACGAGAAGAAGACGAGCAACGCCAACTAGAAGACGAGAACGAGCATTTCGGCCTCCACCACGAGCGGTTTCGTCGCCGTCATCGGAGTCGGAGTCCTCATCAAGATGGAGGCATACCAGCCTTCACCCAGGAGCTACAACAGGTCGACTGGCCGTCGAGTTTCAAGCCTACAGGCATCGACAAATACGACGGCAAGACCAATCCCGAGTCCTGGCTCACGGTCTACACTCTGGCGATCCGAGCAGCTAGAGGGAATCACAAAGTGATGGCTAACTACCTCCCAGTCGCCTTAGCCGACTCAGCGAGGACATGGCTAACAGGACTTCCCAAGCAATCAATCGGCTCCTGGGGAGAACTTCGGGAATGCTTCATCGCCAACTTCCAGGGAACATACGAGAGGCCATCTTCCGAGTACGACTTATATCAGTTGCATCAAAGGAAGAACGAGTCTCTTCGTGACTTCATTAAGAGGTTTTCTGAGAAGAAGAACTCAATCCCAAACGTCAAGGATGAGGTCGTCATCACCGCCTTTTGAAAAGGAGTCAAAGACACCTCGTTCATCGACAAATTCACACGGAAGCCTCCCAACTCTGTCAAGGCTTTATTCGACATGGCGAACAAATACGCCGACTCAGCCCACACTATTGCTGAGACCCTTGAAGATAAAAAGGCATCCTGACAGAAGAAGTGGGAGGGCACCAACGACGCGGTCTCGACTAAAGCTGGGAATCGCAAACGCAAGTCGGACGGCTTCATTGTGGCAGTCGGTCACAACCGTCTTCGACCTTCAACAACTGAAGATTATCAGAACAACAAGTGACATGATCGGGGGCTCACAAGCTCAAACACAAGGATGGCATCCCCACTCCAACATACCGAACAGCTAAGTCGCTTTCTGATAAATCTTTCCTCACTTGGCCTCGCCAGTGCCGCAGCCGCTTACACCTAATAGGTGTACAAGCTGTACTTTTTTCTGTTTTTGCTCTTAAATGATTGCAAAAGTATTCGAGTAGCATAAATCCTGATTCGTGAAACTTTGCTCCATGAAAGACGAACTCAAGTCACCTAAAACGCGTGTCTGGGAAAGAGCCATGAGCCAACTCCCGACGCTAGGGGGCTATGACTAGTCGGGCAGAGTGTTTAAACGTAAGGGGTCAACTACTCGGGAAAATTAATATCAATAAGAGGAAGAACACGTATTTACATATATTGTAAAATACATTTTATTCGGATGATTGTTTTCATCATCAGATGCTACTCATCCGATATCTTTATATTGCAGGCCCAGCTCCGGATACGCGTGACAGGAACTCAGGGCTGCGAGCCTATCTCCTACGCTCGAGGGCTGGACAAGTCTGCCAAAATACACTCGGGACGCTCCATGAGGGCTACTTACCGAGTACTTGCGCCAGTCGGGACGTCATCTTCCCCGGCTACGCTCCATGTGAGCTGACAACCGACTTTCGGCACTAGTCGGGGGTCGTATATCACTCGGCTGGGTGAGGTACGCCCCATGAGGGTCGCTAGCCGAATCCTATGCTAATGCAAGGTTCGGGTACCTCGCTTGGCTATAACTCTGTTGGGTAGGGTATGCCCCATGAGGGTCGCTAGCCGAATCCTATGCTAATGCAAGGTTCGGGTACCCTGCTCGGCTCTCCTGAAGTCAGAGAAGACTTACATCGTCAAAGCGCATCCGGTGTTCTCATGCACTGCGTCACACCTGAGGAGGGCAAGCAGATCCTGCAACACACCTGCTCAGGCACCTGTGGCAACCAGGCTGCATCCAGAACATAAGTCGGAAAGGCTTGCGAATAAGGATTTCTCCGGCTGATTGCGGTTACCGACACCAAAAAACTCATCCTGACAGGCGATGGATGATACTTCTATAGAGCTATGCCGGATAGGTCAGCTCAGGCCGGCTTATTTAGTAGCAGCCACCAAGATATGAGTTCCTACAGTAGCAAGCTCCATGTGGGCCGCCCGCAGGCTGAGTTGAAATTATAGCGCTGGTGCTACCAACAGGAGCCGATGAGATAAACAGATATGCTTCATGAGAGCCCTATTGCTAAACATATATGTTTGGGTATCTGTTTTATCCACCAAGTCTCGAGGATATATCCTTACAAGGATCACAAGCTGGTCTTCATTAAAATTGGGGATGCAGGTATCTTTCTCGGGTACACCTAACCACGCCGTGGATTTATTTTCATAAAGTGGTACCCGGCCTACATGCGTGGCCATCAGTTGCCATGAGCAACATTATTCCCGCTGACATGACGCGGATGAGTCTAACCTTCAAGTAGTGCACTACTCAGGAGAGACTATAAAATTCTCATTCCCGCTGACATGACGCGGATGAGTCTAACCTTCGAGTAGTGCACTACTCGGGAGAGACTATAAAATTCTCATTCCTGCTGACATGACGCGGATGAGTCTAACCTTCGAGTAGTGCACTACTCGGGAGAGACTATAAAATTCTCATTCCCGCTGACATGATGCGGAGGAGTCTAACTTTCGAGTAGTATACTACTCGGGAAAGACTATAAACATTCTTCTAGCTGACGAGCTGAAGAGTCTAACTTCTGGGTGGGACGCCACTTGGAAAAGACTATAAACCCCCCTTTCCAGCTGACATGACGCTGAAGAGTCCCATATACGAGTAGTATCCTACTCGGCAAGACTATAAACATACATTCCGACTGACATGAAGTCGAAGAGTTCTACATACGAGTAGTTCCCTACTCGGCAAGACTATAAAGTTTATTCCGGTTGACATGATACCGAAGAGTCTCATGTACCAGTAGTATACTACTCGGGAAAGACTACCAGGTTAAAGATCTTTGACTTTATGTTTAATTGTCTTCACAATTAAGCACAAAGTCGGGGGCTACACCTAATAGGTGCACCTATTCGGTGCACACTATTCATACACCTACATGAAGACCTTCATAGCCTCGCTGCTAGCTGACATGAAGCAGGACTTGGGAGAAGCAGCACTTAGACTAAGAGTACTCAGGAACAATGCACTCGGGAAGACTTCACCGTGGAGGATGAGCACTTGGCATCAGTTGTGACTCAACTATGAAGGTCTCGGGGGCTACTATGGGTGCCATGGGCCCCGGGTACCTCATGACAAGCATATGGGCCACTCGGATAGAGGATGGGCCTAGCCTTGTAATTAGAGATATAGCTAGATTCGGTAGACTTTGCCTTGTATAGAAAGGAATATACAGTCCTAGTCGGGTGCGTTATATCTCTAAGAGGAGATCCCTTGGCCGTATCCGGTTGGGACTCCTACCTTGTAACCCTGTCCCCCAGTATATAAGGGGAGGCAGGGCGCCCCATGAGGGCAGGTTGAGTTGGTTCACTAGAATCACCACCGCGAATCCTCAAAGGAATAACACCATAACTGGACGTAGGGTATTACCTCACATCGAGGGCCTGAACCAGTATAAAATCTCCCTGTGTTCCTTTGCAATCCACCGAGTTTACATCCGCCGACTAGCCCCATATATTTATTGCCGATGTAAAACATCGACAGTGATTTGCAAGAAGAGGAAGCCCACCGACTACGAGAACAACAGGAGGAAGATGCAAGACGCCTACACGCTGAGCATGATGCCCACAACGCGATCTGCACAAGGCTGGGCGGACTGCTTCACGGTAAATCCTCCAAACCCGAGTCTGTGACCATGATGTTTTCGTAACTCCTCAATAGAACATCGTGGCCGTTGCAACTCTACTAGATACACTCCAATTCAGGCCTGATCACTAGGCCACTCCGACGATAGCAAGGATAAAAGCCATGATCACCGCTACTGCATGTCAACAGTATCAACAGTCGGGCGATACACTCATACCGACCAATCGGTCGGCTTCTCCAACCGCGATCTCATCTGCCTCAACACGACACCAAGCGGCCGGCTCTAGTCGGATACACACAGAGTAATTCCACACGTCACTCGACAACCACAATAATGTCCGGCGGCGCCGACATCCAAACGACCGTCGGGACAACCAGGATCTCCCAGGCCGACTACAGCGTGACCTTCGGCAGGACATCAACGCTCAGTGCCGCGAACGAGAGGAAGATGATCAATGCCGACTGGAAGATGAGAATGAGCGCTTCGGCCTCCACCATAAGCAGTTTCACTGCTGTAGTCAGAGCCGGAGTCCTCATGCAGATGAAGGCGTACTGGCCTTCACCTAGGAGCTACAACAGGTCGACTGGCCGTCAGACTTCAAGCCGACCAGAATAGAAAAATACGACGGGAAGACCAACCCCGAGTCCTGGCTCACGGTCTACACTCTAGCAATCCGAGCAGCTGGAGGAGATCACAAGACCATGGCTAACTACCTTCCACTCGCTCTAGCCGACTCAGCGAGGACATGGCTAACAGGACATCCTAAGAGATCAATCGGCTCCTGGGGAGAACTCCAGGATTGCCAATTTCCAGGGGACGTACAAGAGGCCATCTTCCCAGTACGATCTGTATCAGTTGCATCAAAGGAAGAACGACTCTCTTCATGATTTCATCAAGAGGTTCTCTGAGAAGAAGAATTCAATCCCAATGATCAAGGACGAGGTCGTCATCACCGCCTTTTGAAAAGGAGTCAAAGACACCCCCCGTTCATCGCTAAATTCACTCGGAAGCCCCCCAACTTTGTCAAGGCTCTATTCGACATGGCGAACAAGTACGCCGACTCGACCGACACTATTGCTAAGGCCCTTCATGACAAAAAGGCACCCTGACAGAAGAAGCGGAAGGACACCGATGATGTGGCCCCGACTAAGGCTGGGAACCGCAAACGCAAGTCGGACTATTTCATTGTGGCAGTCGGTCACAAGCGTCTTCGACCTCCTACAACTAAAGATTACCAGAACAACAAGTGACATGCTCGGGGGCTCAAAAGCCCAAACGCAAGGATGGCATCCCCACTACCAAATACCGAACAACTAAGTTGCTTTATGATAAATATTTCTTCACTCAACCTCGCCAATGCTGCAGCCGCTTACACCTAATAGGTGTACAAGCTGCACATTTTTCTGTTTTTTCTCTTAATGATTGCAAAAGTACTCGAGTAGCATAAATTTTGATCCGAAAACTTTGCTCCATGAAAGATGAACTCAAGTCACCCAAAACGCATGTCTGGAAAGAGCCATGAGCCAACTCCCGACGCTAGGGGGCTATGACTAGTCGGGCAGAGTGCTTAAACATAAGGGGTCAACTACTCGAGGAAATTAATATCAATAAGAGGAGGAACACATATTTACATATATTGTAAAATATATAAATTAATGTCTCGAGCTGCTGGTCCTTTTAAAGTTCTTGCAAATGTAAATGATAATGCATACAAGATTGATTTGCCTACAGATTATGGTGTGAGTGATGTTTTCAATGTTGCTGATTTGAAGCCTTACTTGGGTGAAGAAGATGACCTTGAGTCGAGGACGACTCCAAATCATGAGGGGGAGGATGATGAGGATATCATTTCTTTATATACACACTTACAACCTCCTCATGTTGAACAAGATGTGCCACAGATCCAAGGACCAATTACTCGCACACGTGCCCGTCAACTTAATCGCCAGGTGAATGCGTTCCTAAGCTTATATGGAAATATTTCTACGAATGGCATGCTATTTAATTCTTGTGATGATTTTATTATTATTAGGAACCTAGGAGAAGACCATGGAGAATAGCTCAAGAAACCAAATATTAAAGTGGAGACAACAAGTGCAAGTAAACTCCTATTCCCGAGACCGATTCAGTTTCGGGCTGGGAGAGAGCGTCAACTTCAAATGGCTATAACTTTTGATCCAGAAGGCTTATGAAATCTACTTTCAGATGGTTTTGGTTTTACGCCAAAATTCCTCCTGAGCTGTCCAGAATCATTGAAACAAGTTACGTCATTTTTCCTGTCCGAGTCAGTTTGGGCCTTTGGGCTTTGTATTTGTGTCGTGGGCTAAACCCATGAGAAGTGTTCCCCTCACAGGGCAAACCCTCACCCTAGGACTTCCTAACTCATATATATTCAATAGCCACCACCGTTTAGGTTGGGTTTTACTTAGATTATTCTGTCTCTAAACAATTTCGCCTTTTATCGGTTTGTGAGACCCCAACTTCGAGAGTATAATCATTCATCTGCAATTGAGTTGCAATCTTCCTTGTTTTTGCTTGTGTTCTTCGATTCACATGCAGGGATTAGCCTTCGTGGCAAGGTGAACCGGGCAGCGCACGGTTGATAACAAGAGGAGTCCTGGTACTGCGATTGCAGGGTTCGGGTCGTGGTGATCAGAAACCGGATCGTAGGTGTCAATTCTCCACCAAATCAAGAGTTATCCTTACCTAACGGAAGATCGGGCACCCCATTGCCATCAAGTGATATCAGAGCAAAGGTTGCCCATTAGGTATTATCTTTTTCATCCTATTTCAATCTTTGTTTTCTATACCTAGAGTCCAGAAAAGCCACAAAAGAAAAATTGGTAGTCATAGGTTTTTCCCTGTCCTACAACCACTTTAGCCTTTTGCATAATTCTGTTTCAGAGTCCGTAGTGTTGAGTTTGTGTCCTAGGTTGAGTTTGGTTGCTGGCTTAGATTGTGTTTGAGTCTAGTTCGTGATCCATCCGCCACACCCCCACAAACCCTACATCTCCAGCCACCTGAACACGAATCAGCCTCCACCAAAACACTGATACGGAGGACCTTCCTTCAAACAGCCATAACTTTCGCATACGGACTCGGAATCAGGCAAATAAATAGTCTACGGACATCTACAAAAAATTTCCCATCCGCTACTCCCCCACTTTGTCGGGTTTGCTGAAATCAGTTTTTCAAAATTCAGACTGGAAAATTGGGTATCCGCACTTCAAAGTTCTAGCATGTTTTTTAAAGCATGCCCGTGTATTTCTACAGGCCACACCTTATATCAGACTGAGCTGCCACCTTCCTAAGTTGTTGTTCCTATGCTCCTAGTTGAGAAAAAAATATCAGAAAAATAAAAGAAAAATAAAAAAAAGGTGTGAAAGAAGAAAAAAAAGAAAAGGAGAGCAGCACATAGGACACACCAGGGAGCCAGCTGTGTGCTGTTGTGTGCTGTGTTTTTTTTTGCCTTGTCCTTATTTCCTTGCTGCTGTCCTTCATACTTGTTTGTCTCCCTTGTTTTATCACATCTAGTTTAGAACGCGTTTAGGCCAGCAACTAGGACAAGTGCTTTGGACATTTATTCAGCATTACTATCTGTTATTGAATTGTGTGCCACTAACATTTTTGGGCCTCCCAAGCTCCACATATATACTTCTAGTCAGAACGGTCTCGACCCTTGTAATCACTGGATCACGCCCTCAAGGTATCTCGAACCAGCCACCGGTTGTACCATTCTTGCTTGCTAGTCTCAGAACCTTGTAAGAGCTCGGTAAGGTGCTTCCATTTGCGAGTGTCCACTATCCTTGCATAGTAGTGGTTGATAGCGATATTTCCTTTGTGTTTTCTCTGTCTTCTTGCTAACAATGCCAGGGAACGACAATGAAATCTCGAAGTGCATTCTTCACAGTGAGATGCAAGGCTACATGGACCAGATGATGAAGGGGCTGAATGAAACCATTCTGGAGGGGGTCAACACTGCTCTTGCCAAGCAAAACATAAACCACATGCTTGAAAGTCTGGACAGACGAGTAGCCACGCTGGCTGGGAGGATTGAAGAATTGGAGACCCATCTGCCATCCTCTAGAGATGATGCCAACCAGGACACGATGTATGATGACGATGGAGAGGTTGACCGGTGAGCAACACAAGAGGCATGACTACGTCAACGCCTACGCCGCAATCGTCAAGGTATGGGAGGCGACCGCCAAGGGCAAGGTAACGATGATCCTTTTGCTAAAGTTAAATTTACCTTGCCTTCATTTTCTGGAAAATATGACCCTGAAGCTTATTTGGATTGGGAGATGACCGTAGAGTAGAAATTTAATTTCCATTTAGTTCCTAAAAATCATAGAGTTAGGCAAGCAACTAGCGAGTTCAAAGACTTTGCTATTATCTGGTGGAATGAAATAGTTAAAACTGGCCTAGAACCTGACACATGGGAAAGGTTGAAGCGAGCTATGCGGAGTAGGTTTATTCCTCCATCCTTCAAACGTGATTTGAGAAATAAGTTGCAATGCTTAGACCAAGGAGAAAAATCTGTAGAAGATTACTTTCAGGAGCTACAAATAGGAATGTTGCGTTGTGAGGTAGAGGAGGATGAGGAGGATAAGATGGCTCGTTTTTATGGGGGGTTGAGACATGAAATTCAGGATATTATTCAATATAAAGAATACAATTCTCTTAACCGATTGTTCCATCTAGCTATATTAGCTGAACAGGAATTGCAGGGAAGGCCGCCACTAAGAAGGAACAATTGGGGAAGCACGTCTACATCGAGGCCTTCCATTGGGCAAGGCAAAAGTGTCCCTATTCGGAGTTCTACGCCTTCCACCAATTGGGCACCAGCAGTGCCATCTTCACGAGCTACCGAGGTGAGCAAATCTGTTCGCGTATAGGCACCCGCAAAAAGCGCATCATCGGTTGCTTCTACGGGACGAATGAGGGATATCCAATGCTTCAAGTGCAAAGGGATGGGCCATGTGCAACGTGATTGCCCAAATCAGAGAGTTCTCATTGCTACAGATGATGGTGAGTACACTAGTGCTAGTGATGTTGATAATGAATTAGCACATGGCACTAACAATGCAGGTGATGAACACGAGAGCGATGAGGATATGGAGCACATAGGTGCAGAAGATACAAGCAAGTACTTGAGCATTGTAGCACAACAGGTGCTAAGTGCTCAAATGGAGAAGGTGGAGCAAAATCAGTGCCACAATTTGTTCCAATCAAGGTTCGTGGTTCACAATAGAGCATGTCGTGTTGTCATTGATAGCGGAAGTTGTAGCAACCTTGCTAGTTCAGATTTGGTTGACAAGCTAGGTTTGCCTACACAACCACATCCACGGCCTTAATACATCCAATGGTTCAAGTCTTGTGGTAAGTTGAAGGTAAGTAAAGTTGTGAGAGTGCAATTTTCTGTTGGGAATTATCATGATAGTGCAAATTTTGATGTCATACCTATGCAAGCATGTTCTTTGCTTTTGGGTAGACCTTGGAAATATAATAGAGATGTGCTACACCGTGGTAGAACTAACACGTATGCTTTCACACATAATGGCAAAAAGATTGAGTTGCTACCAATGACCCCTACTAAAATTTTGAAGGACGATATAGCACGTGCTGAAAATAAATCTAAGTCTGAAAATCAGCAAGAAGCTAAAGATGTTTTTCCACCTAAAAAGGAGAAAAAAGAGCCACATGCTAGGAAAGACACACTTAAGTTAAAAGAAGCTTCCATGTTAGCTACTAAATCTAAGATTTCTGAGTTAAATGTTAATGAATCTATTTGTTATACTTTGGTTTGCAAGGAAACATTCTTTACACTTGAGGACTTGCCTCCTTCTTTGCCACGTGCTATTATTAACCTTTTGCAGGAGTTTGCTGATATATTTCCAAGTGAGATACCCCCGGGGCTGCCACCTATGAGAGGAATTGAACATCAAATCGATTTAATCCCGGGAGCCGCTTTGCCAAACCGCGCGCCATATAGGACCAACCCCAAAGAGACTAAGGAAATTCAGCATCAAGTGCAAGATTTGCTTGACAAAGGGTATGTACGTGAAAGTCTTAGTCCTTGTGTTGTTCCTGTTATTTTGGTACCTAAGAAAGATGGAACATGGCGTATGTGTGTTGATTGTTGAGCCATCAATAATATAACTATTAGGTATCATCATCCTATTCCTAGGTTAGATGATATGCTTAATGAATTGAGTGGCTCTATTGTGTTCTCTAAAGTAGACTTGCATAGTGGATACCACCAAATTAGAATGAAACTGGGTGATGAATGAAAGACCGCGTTTAAAACTAAATTTGGCTTGTATGAGTGGTTAGTAATGCCTTTTGGTTTGACTAATGCTCCTAGTACTTTTATGCGACTCATGCATGAAGTTTTACGCACTTTCATTGGTAGATTTGTGGTAGTTTACTTTGATGATATACTTATTTACAGCAACTCTTTAGATGAACATAAGGAACATTTATGTGCTGTTTTTAATACTTTTAGAGATGCACGTTTGTTCCGTAACCTCGCGAAGTGCACATTTTGCACGGAACGAGTTTCTTTTCTTGGTTATGTTGTGACTCCACAGGGAATTGAAGTTGATGAGACCAAGATAGAAGCGATCAAGAGTTGGCCGACTCCTACATCGGTTACATAGGTGCGGAGCTTTTTTAGGCTAGCTGGATTCTACCGTCGCTTTGTGAGAGATTTCAGCACCATTGCCGCACCCATGAATGAGCTCACAAAGAAAGGCGTTCCATTTCGATGGGGACAAGCACATGAGAACGCCTTCAATTTGCTTAAAGAGAAGTTAACTCATGCACCGCTACTCCAACTCCCTGACTTTGGTATGGCTTTTGAGCTTGAATGTGATGCAAGTGGGATTGGGATTGGAGGTGTGCTTATTCAAGAAGGTAAGCCAGTTGCATATTTTAATGAGAAGTTGTCAGGACCTAGTTTAAACTATTCAACCTATGATAAAGAATTGTATGCTTCGGTTCGAACATTAGAGACTTGGCAACATTATCTATGGCCAAAGGAATTTATCATACATTCTGATCATGAGTCTTTGAAACATATTCGAAGTTAAGCTAAATTGAACAAACGACATGCTAAATGGGTAGAATTTATAGAGTCGTTTCCATATATGATTAAGCATAAGAAAGGCAAAGACAATTTGATTGCTGATGCTTTATCTAGGCGCTATACTATGTTATCTCAACTTGATCATAAGATTTTTGGATTGGAGACAATAAAAGAATTATATGCTATTAATTTGGACTTTAAAGAAGCTTATGATCACTGTCGAGAGGGGAGAACTTGGAATAAATATGTGTTGAATGAAGGATTGTTGTATGGAGCTAACAAATTATGTGTTCCTGCAAGCTCTGTTCGTCTTTTGCAGGAAGCACATTGTGGAGGCCATGGGCCCCGGGTACCTCATTGCCAGTACATGGGCCACTCGGATAGAGGATGGGCCAGACCATGTAATTAGAGATAAGATAGCACCCGGCAGGCTGTACCTTGTATAATAAGAAAACATAGTCTTAGTCGGATAGGATTCTATCTCTAAGAGGGAAATCCCTTGGTCGTATCCGACTGGGATCCTTATCATGTACCCCTGTCCCCTAGTATATAAAGGGAGGCAGGGCGCCCCTTAGGGCAAGCACAACAGAACAACCAGATCATCGATCTACATACACCTCAGAGGAATAACACCTCAACTGGACGTAGGGTATTACCTCATCTTGAGGGCCTAAACCAGTATAATTCTCTTGTGTTCCTCTGCAGTCCACCGAATTCACCCTCGCCGAGTAGCCCCATAGTTTTATTGCCGGTGCAAAGCATTGACAGTTGGCGCACCAGGTAGGGGACTCTGGCGAATTCCACATCTGAAGATTCGATGGATTCAATCAACGAAGTCGACAGCAACGAGTTCTTCCCCGGAGATGCAATTACCTTCGGAAGCTTAGACTTCACCGCCGACCAATTTGGCAATCTCACCCTGGCTGAAGTAGATCCAATCTTGCCAGCCGGGGAACCAGCTGACGTTGCGCCAGTCGACATACAGGACACCGCCGACTCCTTCAGCGACTTCCTGCGGCAGTCCTTTACATCGCCGAACATCGGGACAACCCTCTCCTTCGGCGTCCAGCTTGCGCTAGGCCTTGAGCCAGCCTGAGTTGGGCCGAGAAGGGGAGAGGTCGTCAACTTCCCAAACAACTCCGGCGACGCTGCGCATCTTTACCCTGCGCAGCAAACCCGATCTCCAGCGATTCAGTTTGGACACGGCCAAGCATCGTTTCAGATTGGATCTAGAGAGGTCGGAGTCGTTCTCACTCTGATAAACTATTTGGAGTCCGACACCAAGTCGGATAGCGGTTCGAGCGCTAGCTCGGACTTTAACTCGGCAAGCTTCCCCCTCTCCCGCGAGGTCTTCATGGCTTCAACACCACCCTCTGAGGTACGCCGACAACAAGAGGAGCGACAAGAGGAGGCGCGCCGGCTACAACAAGAGGAGGCCCGCATGAAACCAAGTCATGGTAAACCAAGTCATGAAAGACAAGAGGTTGTGCGCGGAGACTCTCAACTCGTGGTAAACCAAGTCATGAAAGACTGGACCTGTCTCGACGACACCATGGCGGCATATTGTCAGGAGGTCCGCAAGCTGGAAAACAAGTTCGATGGGCTAGAAATCACACATGTCCTGCGCCAATACAACGACGCAGCAGACGAACTGGCAAACATGGGATCCAAACGAGAAACAGTTCCAGCTGGAATCTTGGTCGAGCAACTCATGGAGCCATCAGTCAAGAAGAAACCGGCACCAGATCAGTTGGGAGGCGAGCCTACCCTGACCACAGACGCAGTGCTGCACATATGTCAAGACTGGAGGACTCCTGTTGTCAAATTTCTCACGGACGACGAACTCCCAGAAGATCACAGTCAAGCCAAGCAGATAAAGCGTCGAAGCAAGAGCTTCCTACTAGTCGGAGAAGACCTGTACCGAAGGAGCGCATCCGGTGTCCTCATGCGCTGTGTCACCACCGAGGAGGGCAAGCAAATCCTGCACTCGATCCACTCGGGCATATGTGGCAACCACGCCGCATCCAGGACGTTAGTCGGAAAGGCTTACCGGCAGGGATTTTTCTGGCCCACAGCAGTAACAGACGCCAAAGACATCGTTCGCAAGTGTGAGGGTTGCCAGTTCTACGCAAGACAAACAAACCTTCCGCCCAGGAACTCCAAACTATCCCCATCTCCTGGCCATTCGCAGTATGGGGGCTCGACATGGTCGGGCCTTTCAAGAAAGCGCCAGGGGGGTTCACACATTTATTCGTCGCGGTGGATAAGTTCACCAAGTGGATTGAGGCTAAACCCGTTGCAACAATTACAGCGGCACGAGCAAAGGACTTCATCATGAGTATATTATACCGGTTCGGAGTCCCTAACCGCATCATCACCGACAACGGTACTCAGTTCGCGGCGGGCCTATTCCAAGATTTCTGCGATGATTTCGGCATCAAGATCTGCTATGCATCCGTGGCACACCCGCGGAGCAACGGGCAGGTTGAGCGAGCCAACGGTATGGTCTTACAAGGCATCAAGGCCAGGATATTCGACCGACTACAACCATACGCAGGCCGGTGGGTACAAGAACTCCCATCTGTTCTTTGGTCTCTCAGAACCACGGTTAGTCGGGCAACAGGGCAATCCCCTTTCTTTCTGGTCTACGGTGCCGAGGCTATGCTACCTACCGAGTTACAGTTCGGCTCTCCACGAGTCCGGGCCTACTCAGAAGATGACTCTAACAATACCCGACTGGTCGAACTAGATCAGCTGGAAGAAGCAAGAGACACCGCAACTATCCAATCGGCAAGGTATCTTCAAGGCCTATGCCGCTACCACAATCGCAATGTCCGTGGCCGCGCCTTTTTGGTCGGGGATCTCGTTCTACGGAAAATACAAACCACCAAAGACAGGCACAAACTATCCCCAATCTGGGAAGGGTCGTTCATTATAGCTGAGGCTACGCGGCCAGGCGCCTACCGACTGAAGACCGAAGACGGCGCTCTCATCAGCAACTCATGGAACATAGAACAGCTACGTCCTTTCTATACCTGAGTTCTATAATTTTCATGTGTACAGTTCCTCTGACTCACTACGCCGCTTGTATCAACCGAGTAGTGAGTCGGGGGCTGCATGTATATATGTGCGTTCTCAATAACATACGAGCTTATTTCACTTCGGTTATGAAGCCTTACTATGACTGTCATGTTGCCCGAGTATAGCTCCTTACTCCGAACGTTTTTACTAAGTTCTGACAGACTAACTCGGTGCATACTACACGGTCAAGTAAAGCTAATGACAACTGAATAATAAGCTTGGTGGCATTGCACACATATTTACACATGCTTGTTTACACAAGTTTATATGATCCGACTACATAACTTGCTGCCCTTACAGACCCAGGTCTCGGGTAATTATTTCTGCAGTCAGCTTCGCCCGGGCGATTAGCTCCAGCGCCTCCTCTGGCGTCGTCTCTTCGGCAAACCCCTCCCCGATGGCCTCAATATCCGCCCTAGGGTATATGGATTTGGTCATCGCCAGGGTCTGGGCCACGCCGGCGATAACATGCTCATCTGAGTACCTTTCCAAGGTACTCGGCGCATCCTCAAGACGCCCCACTATCTGAGGGATTCTGCTGCAGCTGGTCCCCACTGGGCGGAGATCTATAAGGTCAAGGAGCCCTTTCACGGACCCGACAAGGGCCTCCCGTGACTCCCTGATCAACCTTATCTCCTCCGTGTAGAACTGATACTGGGCCCGGATATTGGTTCTCATGTCTGCCCAGATCAACCGGCAAGTAAGCTTGTCAAAATTGGCTACACACAGGATAACTAATGGATTGGCCAAGATCACAGTCAGGTTGAGGACTTACTTTCTAGTCGGCCTCCCACCCGGCCACGGTCTTCTCCAGTTCAGCCTTCTCCTTACCGAGCTTGACGACGGCCTTTTCCAACTTGGACTTCTCCCAGTCAAGCTCGGTGTTGGCCTTTGTCAGGTCGGCCTCGACCTTCTCAAGCTCGGCCTTGGCTTCTTCGGCCTCCTTCAGCTGCGATTCCCTCTCTGTTCGGGTCTTCAACTCCCCTTCGAGGTCTGCACCACAGATTAGCCAAGAGCTCAACCGTGCAGTCGTGACACAACCGGGCAGTCGGGAACAGCACAGCTGGATGAATACATCAACGGTTCAGTCAGGAAGATATACCCGAGGATTTTACCTCTGATCTTTCTAGCTAGGGCCCATGTCTCCGCCCTGAGCTGATCGGCGCTACTCTTCAGCCAGGCCTCCCTCCCCGCATGACGCTTCTCCATCTCCGCCTTTAAGGCCCGGAGCTGTTCCAACTCTGCGAGGTGGGGAGCTACTTCGACCAAGATTTCCACCATCGCCTCGTTGCGGTCGACAAGCTTCTGTTCGGGATAAAAGACGGATCGAAGACGGAGTCAAACTTCAAAACAAGAAGATTGCTGGAGCTCTACTACAAGAACCATACCGCGACCCCTTGGAACCCGCTGATGGCGGCGCGAAGCAGGCTTTCACGCTCCCTCCTTGCGACGACTTCATCGAGCCTGAAGCTTTTCACAGTACCGTCGTGAGTTGTCCACGTAAAGGTCCGGGGCATCGCACGTGGAGGAGCTTCGATCCGAGGCAGGTGTGGGATCTCCGGCGGCGGTGGCGATGGCGATGGTGACGACGATAACCACGACGGCGACGAGGTCCTGGCCTCGGCACCACCCTCCCCCATGACTTCGGGGACTGGCTCGGGGGCTCCGTCCGCGGCTTCCGCGACGTGCGGCGCCTCGGGGGCTGGGGCCTTAGTTTCAGCAGCCATCGCTCGGTTGGATGGCGGCAGCGGCCCTGTAGTCGGAGCTGCCTCGGTCTCAGCAACCGGGTCGGCCACCGGCTCGACAGGTGTGTTCGCGGCCGCTGGCTCAGCTGGGGCAGGCTCATCAAGTGGAGCAGACAGGTCGACCTCCTTGAGATCAATATCGGCCTGCTTCCTGCACGACGAACCAAGACATCAAGATGTTACTTCAACACACAAAGACTACAGAAGACCCGGAGCAGCGTACCTCTTGGAGAACCTCAGCTTCTTGTCGGGCGCCCCCCCCCCCCCCCCCGGCGGAGCGCTAGCTCCGGCAGTCGGCCCGGTCGGCGTCATCGTTGGCGGAGGCGTATCAACCCGAGTCGGCCCCGACTCTGGTATGGTCGGCTCGGGCGTCTTCGCCCCAGGCGGCCTCTGCTCTAGCCAGCCCCTTGGTGGCGCCGCCGCCGGGCTCGGCAACACTGGGCTCGAACCCGCAGGTCTGAGCCTGGGACTTGACCGCGTGGGTGTTGCGGCAGCGGCGTCCTTTATTTTCAAGCTACCGCTCACGGCGCGCGCCATCATGGCCCCCTTGCCCCGATATAAAATCGGCTTCTTCCCTGCTCTCTTAGAGCCGGGTTGGGCAGCAGAGGGACTCCTTGGCCTCTTCTTCGATGCGACCGCCGACAACGGACGGGAGTCCTCATCAAATTCTTCATGCCACTACAAGCGAGTCAACCAAATGCGTTATGATATGCTAAACGACTACGGTTTCGCGGGCATTCGTCACAAAGGAAGGATTAAAGGTTACCTTGGTCCGAGGCCGAATGAAGCTATAAGCCACGACCCGGCGCTTGTCGTCCTCGGTCGCGATCACCCCTTCAGAGAAATAGCCAAACAAGGTCGCGGTCACCTCCTTCTTGTCCACTGACTCGTTGCTCACCCGGTCAGGATCATTTTTGCCTTTGAAGGCCCAGCCGAATGAACTCCTAAGCTTCAGCGGCTGAACGCGCCTTGTCAAGAAGCGACGAGCCACCCAAGGACCTGTCAAGCCAGCTTTCTTGAGGTCATCTATCTTCGTCAACAATATATGTGCCTGGCCCAGTTCTTCAAAGGTCGGCTCCGCGGACCAGCTTGGCAACACCGTCAGTGGCATACCAGTAAACGGGCGCAAGGAAGGAGCTAGATCGGCGCAATAAAACCACTCCTTGTGCCAACCCTTCAAAGAAGATTTCAAGGGCAGATCGATATACGTTTTCTTCCCATCGCTCCTCAATTGAAGACCAGCCCCTCCAATCACATTGATATTGCTCTTGGAGGGTTGAGGTTTGATATGGAACAGGTGTCGAAAGAGGATGAAATGGGGTTCGACGCCCAAGAAGCACTCGCAAAGGGTAACAAATATAGAGATCTGAAGAATGGAGTTGGGGTTCAGATGTACCAACTCCAGCTCGTAAAAGTCGAGGATACGGCGGAAGAAATCAGAAGATGGAAGGCACAAGCCTCGATCGAAAAAGGAGGCGAAAACTACCGTCTCTCCGGGTCGGGGATTCGGGCTCGACTCATCCCTAGCCGGCCGCCAGCGAATCACCTCTTGGCTGGGCAACTTCAGTTCATTCTCCAGCCGCTTCAGCTTCACCGAGCCGCAATCCGACACCGGCCAAGAACTTCTCGGCGCCCCCGCAAGATCCGAAACCTTCGGCATGACTGGAGGCGATGAGGTTTGGGGAAAAGTAAATCGGGGGCTTGGAGCAAACTGGGAGGATTGAAATCGTCTGAGTTCGGGTGGGGAATAGCAGGGGCTAACCCTAGCCGGGCAGGAGGCGAAACGTTCAGCGCGAAGGTGGAAGATGAAGAGATTGGCTGATTTGGGGAAGACGACGGAATCTTTTTCTCTCTCCCCGTCTTTTTGTAGAGCCAATGCCGACTAAATGGGCTTGGGCCTACACTGTCTGCACTGGGCCAATAAGATATGAGTTCCTACAGTAGCATGCTCCATGTGGGCCTTCCGTAGGCTAAGTTGAAATTATAGCGCTGGTGCTGCTAACAGGAGCCGATGAGATAAACAGGTATGCTTCATGAGAGCCTTATTGCTAAACATATATGTTTGGGTATCTGTTTATCCATCAGGTTTCGAGGATATATCCTTATAAGGATCGCAAGCTGGTCTTCATTAAAATTGGAGATGCAGGTATCTTTCTCGAGTACACCTAACCACGCCATGGATTTATTTTCATTAAGTGGTACTCGGCCTACATACGTGGCCACCAGTTGCCATGAGCAACATTATTCCAGCCGACATGACGCTGAAGAGTCTAACTTTCGAGTAGTGCACTACTCGGGAGAGACTATAAATCTTTGTTCCCACTGATATGATGCAGAAGAGTCTAACTTTTGAGTGGGACGCCACTCGGAAAAGACTATAAACTCATATTCCGACTGACATGAAGTCGAAGAGTCCTACATACGAGTAGTCTTCTACTCGGCAAGACTATAAAGTTTATTCCGGTTGACATGATACCGAAGAGTCACAAATACCCGAAGTAATCTACTCGGGAAAGACTTCCAGGTTAAAGATCTTTGACTTTATGTTTAATTGTCTTCACAATTAAGCACAAAGTCGGGGGCTACACATAATAGGTGCGCCTATTCGGCGCACACTATTCATATATCCACATGAAGCCCTTCATAGCCTCGCGGCCAGCTGACATGAAGCAGGACTCGGGAGAAGACTTACTCGGACAAAGAGTACTCGGGCGCACTGCACTCGGGCAACCTTCACCGTGGAGGACGAGTACTTGGCATCAGCTGTGACTCAACTATGAAGGTCTCAGGGGCTACTGTGGAGGCCATGGGCCCCGGGTACCTCATTGCCAATACATGGGCCACTCGGATAGAGGATGGGCCAGACCATGTAATTAGAGATAAGATAGCACCCGGCAGGCTGTACCTTGTATAATAAGGAAACATAGTCTTAGTCGGATAGGATTCTATCTCTAAGAGGGAAATCCCTTGGTCGTATCCGACTGGGATCCTTATCATGTACCCATGTCCCCTAGTATATAAAGGGAGGCAGGGCGCCCCTCAGGGCAAGCACAACAGAACAACCAGATCATCGATCTACATACACCTCAGAGGAATAACACCTCAACTGGACGTAGGGTATTACCTCATCTTGAGGGCCTGAACCAGTATAATTCTCTTGTGTTCCTCTGCAGTCCACCGAATTCACCCTCGCCGAGTAGCCCCATAGTTTTATTGCCGGTGCAAAGCATCGACAGTTGGCGCACCAGGTAGGGGACTCTGGCGAATTCCACATCTGAAGATTCGATGGATTCAATCAACGAAGTCGACAGCAACGAGTTCTTCCCCGAAGATGCAATTACCTTCGGAAGCTTAGACTTCACCGCCGACCAATTCGGCAATCTCACCCTGGCTGAAGTAGATCCAATCTTGCCAGCCGGGGAACCAGCTGACGTTGCGCCAGTCGGCATACAGGACATCGCCGACTCCTTTAGCGACTTCCTGCGGCAGTCCTTTACATCGCCGAACATCGGGACAACCCTCTCCTTCGGCGTCCGGTTTGCGCTAGGCCTTGAGCCAGCCCGAGTTGGGCCGAGAAGGGGAGAGGTCGTCAACTTCCCAAACAACTCCAACGACGCTGCGCATCTTGACCCTACGCAGCAAACCCGATCTCCAGCGATTCAGTTTGGACACGGCCAAGAGTCGTTTCAGATTGGACACACATGGAGGTGGATTGATGGGACATTTTGGAGTGAAGAAGACGGAGGATGTGCTGGCCGCTCACTTCTTTTGGCCGAGAATGCGGCGTGACGTTGAACGATATGTTGCACGATGCAGCACTTGTAACAAAGGTAAGTCCCGTCTTAATCCTCATGGTCTTTATATGCCTCTACCTGTCCCTAGTGCTCCTTGGGAAGACATTTCTATGGATTTTGTTTTAGGATTGTGTGGGTGCCATGGGCCCCGGGTACCTCATGACAAGCATATGGGCCACTTGGATAGAGGATGGGCCTAGCCTTGTAATTAGAGATGTAGCTAGATTCAGCAGACTTCGCCTTGTATAGAAAGGAATATACAGTCCTAGTCAGGTGCGTTATATCTCTAAGGGGAGATCTCCTAGTCGTAATCCGATGGGGACTCCTACCTTGTAACCCTGTCCCCCAGTATATAAGGGGAGGCAGGGCCCCCCATGAGGGCAGGTGCACACAAGTTCATCAGAACTACCACCGTATATCCTCAAAGGAATACATACAAACTGGACGTAGGGTATTACCTCACATTGAGGGCCTGAACCAGTATAAAATCCCTCTGTGTTCCTTTGCAATCCACCGAGTTTACATCCGCTGACTAGCCCCATATATTTATTGCCGGTGTAAAACATCGACAGTTGGCGCGCCAGGTAGGGGATTCGGCGCGATCTACATCTACAAGCTCGATGGATCCAGCAACCGGAGTCGACGGCGGCAAATTCTCTCCCGGAGACACGATCACATTCGGAAGCCTCGACTTCGTCGCCGACCAGATCGGCAATCTCACCTTGGCCAACTCGGACTCGATCCGATCTGCCAGGGAACCAGCTGACTCCGCGCCAGTTGGCCTACACGATGCTACGGCGATCTTTCACGACATGCTACGGCGATCTCCCATACGCCCAAGTCCAGGGACAACTCTTTCTTTCGGTGTTCGACTCGGGCTCGGTTTTGAGCCGGCCGAGGTCGGGCCAAAAAAGGAAGAGATCGTCAATTTCCCGTTCGGACTCGGTGACGCCGCGGATCTCTACAATCTACATCTGACGCGGCAGACCCGATCCTCTGGAGTTCGACTCAGAAACGGCCCCGAGCCGCTCGAGATCGGATCTAGGGAGGTCGGAGTTGTAATAACCCCCATCGACTATTCCGACTACGACTCTCAGTCGGACTACGACTCCCAGTCGGATTCCGACTCCAGGTCGGACACCAGCTCGGCAAGCTTCTTCCCGCCATGAGAAATCTTCATGGCATCCAAAGGCTCTACTCCTACTCAGGAATCACGCCGACTACACGAACAACAAGAAGAGGAGGCCTGCCGACTGCGAGAACAACAGGAGGAAGAAGCAAGACACCTGCACGCCCGCAACGACGGCCTACGCAGGGCTGGGCGAACCGCTCAGCAACAAACCCTCCAAACAAAAGTCGGCGACCACGACGTCTTCATCACGCCACAACAGAACGTTGTGGCCGCCGCGACCCTACTGGACACGGTCCAACTTGGGCCCGATCACTAGGCCACCCCGACGATCGCAAGGATAAAAGCCCTGCTTACCGCTGCTGCATGTCAGCAGCACCAACAGTCGGGTGATACCCTCATACCGACCAACCGGTCGACACTCCCAACGGCAGTCTCATCTACCTCAAAGCGACGCCGAGCGGCTGGCTCCAGTCAGCTGCATACGGAGGCACGTCAGGCATCACTCGGCAGCCCCAACGACAACCGGCGACGTCAAAGCAACCGTCGGGATGATCAGGACCTTCAAGGCCGACAACGACGTGATCTTCGGCAGGACATCAACGCTCGACACCGCGAACGAGAAGATGATGAGCAACCCCAACTGGAAGACAAGAACGAGCGCTTCGGCTTCCACCACGAGCGGTTTCGCCGCCGTAGTCGGGGTCGGAGTCCTCATGAAGATGGAGTACCGGCCTTCACCCAGGAGCTACAACAGGTCGACTGGCCGTCGAGTTTCAAGCCTACAGGCATCGACAAATACGATGGCAAGACCAATCCCGAGTCCTGGCTCACGGTCTACACTCTGGAGATCCGAGCAGCTGGGGGAAATCACAAAGTCATGGCTAACTACCTCCCAGTCGCTCTAGCCGACTCAGCGAGGACATGGCTAACAGGACTTCCCAAGCAATCAATCGGCTCTTGGGGAGAACTCCGGGAACGCTTCATCGCCAACTTCCAGGGAACATACGAGAGGCCATCTTCCGAGCACGACTTATATCAGTTGCATCAAAGGAAGAACGAGTCTCTTCGTGACTTCATCAAGAGGTTCTCTGAGAAGAAAAATTCGATCCCAAACATCAAGGATGAGGTCGTCATCGCCGCCTTTCGAGAAGGAGTCAAAGACACCTCGTTCATCGACAAATTCACTCGGAAGCCTCCCAACTCTGTCAAGGCTCTATTCAACATGGCAAACAAATACGTCGACTCAGCCCATGCTGTTGCTGAGGCCCTTGAAGATAAAAAGGCATCCTGACAGAAGAAGCGGGAGGGCACCAACGACGCGGTCCTGACTAAAGCCGGGAATCGCAAACGCAAGTCAGACGGCTTCATTGTGGCAGTCGGTCACAATCGTCTTCGACTTTCAACAACTGAAGATTATCAGAACAACAAGTGACATGCTCGGGGGCTCACAAGCTCAAACGCAAGGATGGCATCCCCACTCTGAAATACCGAACAGTTAAGTCGCTTCCTGATAAATATTTCTTCACTCGGCTTTACCAATACCGCAGCCGCTTACACCTAATAGGTGCACAAGCTGCACTCTTCTCTGTTTTTTCTCTTAAATGATTGCAAAAGTACTCGAGTAGCATAAATCCTGATCCGTGAAACTTTGCTCCATGAAAGACGAACTCAAATCACCCAAAACGCGTGTCTGGGAAAGAGCCATGAGCCAACTCCCGACGCTAGGGGGCTATGACTAGTCGGGCAGAGCGTTTAAACATAAGGGGTCAACTACTTGGGGAAATTAATATCAAAAAGAGGAAGAACTCGTATTTACATATATTGTAAAATACATTTTATTCGGGTGATTGTTTTCATCATCAGATGCTACTCATCCGATATCTTTATATTGCAGGCCCAGCTCTAGATACGCGTGACAGGAACTCAGGGCTGCGAGCCTATCTCCTACGCTCGGGGGCTGGACAAGTCTGCCAAAATACACTCGGGATGCTCCATGAGGGCTACTTACCGGGTACTTGCGCTAGTCGGGACATCATCTTCCCCGGCTATGCTCCATGTGAGCTGACAACCGACTTCCGGCACTAGTCGGGGGTCGTATATCACTCGGCTGGGTGAGGTACGCCCCATGAGGGTAGCTAGCCGAATCCTATGCTAATGCAAGGTTCGGGTACCTCGCTTGGCTATAACTCTGTTGGGTAGGGTATGCCCCATGAGGGTCGCTAGCCGAATCCTATGCTAATGCAAGGATCGGGTACCCTGCTCAGCTCTTCTGAAGTCAGAGAAGACTTACATCGTCAAAGCGCATCCAGAGTTCTCATGCACTGCGTCACACCTGAGGAGGGCAAGCAGATCCTGCAACATACCTGCTCGGGCACCTATGGCAACCAGGCTACATCCAGAACATAAGTCGGAAAGGCTTGCGAATAAGGATTTCTCTGGCTGATTGCGGTTATCGACACCAAAAAACTCATCCTGACATGCGAGGGATGGTGATTTTATAGAGCCTACATTGGGTGAGTCGGTTTAGACCGGCATACTCGGTAACGGGCTACCAAGATATGAGTTCCTACAGTAGCATGCTCCATGTGGGCCGCCCGCAGGCTGAGTTGAAATTATAGCGCTGGTGCTACCAACAGGAGCCGATGAGGTAAACAGATATGCTTCATAAGAGCTTTATTGCTAAACATGTATGTTTGGGTATCTGTTTTATCCACCAGGTCTCGAGGATATATCCTTACAAGGATCACAAGCTGGTCTTCATTAAAATTGGGGATGCAGGTATCTTTCTCGGGTACACCTGACCATGCCGTGGATTTATTTTCATAAAGTGGTACTCGGCCTACATGCGTGGCCATCAGTTGCCATGAGCAACATCATTCCCACTGACATGACACGGATGAGTCTAACTTTCGAGTAGTACACTACTTGGGAGAGACTATAAAATTCTCATTCCCGTTGACATGACGCGGATGAGTCTAACTCTCGAGTAGTGCACTACTCGGGAGAGACTATAAAATTCTCATTCCCGCTGACATGATGCGGAGGAGTCTAACTTTCGAGTAGCATACTACTCGGGAAAGACTATAAACATTCTTCCAGCTGACGAACTGAAGAGTCTAACTTCCGAATGGGACGCCACTCGGGAAAGACTATAAACACCTTTTCCAGCTGACATGAAGCTGATGAGTCTAATTTTCGAGTAGTATACTACTCGGGAAAGACTATAAACACTCCCTTTCCAGCTGACATGACGCTGAAGAGTCCCATATGCGAGTAGCATCCTACTCGGCAAGACTATAAACATACATTCCGACTGACATGAAGTCGAAGAGTCCTACATACGAGTAGTTCCCTGCTCGGCAAGACTATAAATTATATTCCGGTTGACATGATACCGAAGAGTCTCATGTACCAGTAGTAATCTACTCGGGAAAGACTACAAGGTTAAAGATCTTTGACTTCATGTTTAATTGTTTTCACAATTAAGCACAAAGTCGGGGGCTACACCTAATAGGTGCGCCTATTCGGCGCACACTATTCCAACATCTACATGGAGCCCTTCATAGCCTCGCTGCCAGCTGACATGAAGTAGGACTCGGGAGAAGCAGCACTCAGACAAAGAGCACTCGGGAGCAATGCACTCGGGAAGACTTCACCGTGGAGGATGAGCACTTGGCATCAGCTGTGACTCAACTATGAAGGTCTCGGGGGCTACTGTGGGTGCCATGGGCCCCGGGTACCTCATGACAAGCATATGGGCCACTCGGATAGAGGATGGGCCTAGCCTTGTAATTAGAGATATAGCTAGATTCGGCAGACTTCGCCTTGTATAGAAAGGAATATACAGTCCTAGTCGGGTGCGTTATATCTCTAAGGGGAGATCTCCTAGTCGTAATCCGATGGGGACTCCTACCTTGTAACCCTGTCCCCCAGTATATAAGGGGAGGCAGGGCGCCCCATGAGGGCAGGTGCACACAAGTTCATCAGAACTACCACCGTATATCCTCAAAGGAATACATACAAACTGGACGTAGGGTATTACCTCACATTGAGGGCCTGAACCAGTATAAAATCCCTCTGTGTTCCTTTGCAATCCACCGAGTTTACATCCGCTGACTAGCCCCATATATTTATTGCCAGTGTAAAACATCGACAGATTGCCTAGGACAAAGAGGGGGAGGGATAGTGTCTTTGTTGTTGTTGATAGATTTTCCAAAATGGCACATTTTATTTCTTGTCATAAGAGCGACAATGCTACCCAAGTTACTGATTTGTTTTTCAGGGATGTTGTTCGTCTACATGGTGTGCCCAATACAATTGTTTCAGATCGAGATACCATGTTCTTGAGTCATTTTTGGATGACGTTGTGGAGGAAATTAGGGACGAAGTTACTATTTTCTACAACTTGCCACCTCCAAACCGATGGACAAACGGAGGTGGTGAATCGTACTTTGTCAACGATGTTGCGGGCTGTTTTGAAAAATAATTTGAAAATATGGGAAGAATGTCTTCCACATGTGGAGTTCGCCTACAACCGTTCGTTACACTCCACCACAAAGATGAGCCCTTTCCAGGTGGTATATGGCTTTAACCCTCGTGCTCCAATTGATTTATTGCCTTTACCATTTTCAGAAAAAGTGAATTTTGATGCAAAGACACGGGCTGAATTTGTGCTTAAGTTACATGAGACCACTAAGGAAAATATTGAGCGTATGAATGCAAAGTATAAACTTGCTGGTAGTCAAGGTAGAAAGGAGCTTATTTTTGAACCCGGTGATCTTGTTTGGTTACATTTAAGAAAAGATAGGTTTCCTACTTTGCGCAAGTCAAAATTAATGTCTCAAGCTGCTGGTCCTTTTAAAGTTCTTGCGAAGATAAATGATAATGCATACATGATTGATTTGCCTACAGATTATGGTGTGAGTGATGTTTTCAATGTTACTGATTTGAAGCCTTACTTGGGTGAAGAAGATAACCTTGAGTCAAGGACGACTCCAAATCAAGAGGGGGAGGATGATGAGGACATCATTTCTTTAGATACACACTTACAACCTCCTCATGTTGAACAAGATGTGCCACAAATCCAAGGACCAATTACTCACGCACGTGCCCGTCAACTTAATCGCCAGGTGAATGCGTTCCTAGGCTTACATGGAAATATTTCTACGATTGGCATACTATTTAATTCTTGTGATGATTTTATTGTTATTAGGAACCTGGGAGAAGACCATGGAGAATAGCTCAAGAAACCAAATATTAAAGTGGAGACAACAAGTGCAAGTAAACTCCTCTTCTCGAGACCGATTTGGTTTTGGGCTAGGAGACAGCGTCAACTTCAAATGGCCATAACTTTTGATCCAGAAGGAGTTGGCCTACAAGTACTTGTTGGAAAGCTTATGAAGTCTACTTTCAGATGGTTTTGGTTTTACGCCAAAATTCCTCCTGAGCTGTCTAGAATCGTCGAAACAAGTTGCGTTATTTTTCCTGTCCGAGTCAGTTTGGGCCTTTGGGCTTTGTATTTGTGTCGTGGACTAAACCCATGAGGAGTGCGCCCCTCACAGGGCAAACCCTCACCCTAGGACGTCCTAACTCATATATATTCAATAGCCGCCGCCGTTTAGGGTGGGTTTTGCTTAGATTATTCTGTCTCTGAACAGTTTCGTCGTTTATCGGTTTGTGAGACCCCAACATCGAGAGTATAATCATTCATCTGCAATTGAGTTGCAATCTTCCTTGTTCTTGCTTGTGTTCTTCGATTCGCATGCAGGGATTAGCCTTATGGCGAGGTCAACCGGGCAGTGCACGGTTGATAACAAGAGGAGTCGTGGTACTGCGATTGCAGGGTTCGGGTCGTGGTGATCAGAAGCCGGATCATGGGTGTCAATTCTCCACCAAATCGAGAGTTATCCTTACCTAACGGAAGATCGGGCACCCCGTTGCCATCAGGCTATGTAGGGTACGCCCCATGAGGGTCGCCAGCCGAATCCTATGCTAATGCTAGGTTCGGGTACCTTATTTGGTCACAACTCTGCCAGGTTGGGTACACCCCATGAGGGTCACCAGTTGAATCCTATGCTAATGCAAGGTTCGTGTACCTTATTTGGCTATAATTCTGTTGGGTACGGTGCGTCCCATGAGGGTCGCCAGCCGAATCCTAGGCTAATGCAAGGTTCGGGTATCTTATTCGGCTTTACCGAAGTTAGAGAAGACCTATATCGTCAAAGTGCATTCGGAGTTCTCATGCACTGCGTCACACCTGAGGAGGCCAAGCAGATACTGCAATATACCTACTCAGGCATCTATGGCAACTATACTGCATCCAGAACATAAGTCAGAAAGGCTTGCAAACAAGGATTACTTTGGCTGATTGCGATTACCGACGCTGGAGTACTCATCCTGACATGCGAGGGATGCAATTTTTATAGGGCTGTGCTGGGTAGGTCGGTTTAGGCCGGCTTATTTGGTAGTAGGCCAAAGATATGAGTTTCTTAGTAGTACAGTCAATCTGGGCCACTCGCTGGCTGTGTTAAAATCACAGTGCTGGTGCTACTCACAGAAACCAATTAAATAATCAGGTATGCTTCATGCTAAGCCTACAGCCGGGTGTATACATTCGGGTATCTACATTATTTACCAGGTATTGAGGATATATCCTTAGAAGGATCGACGGCTGGTCTCCATTAAAATTGGGGATGCAGGTATCTCTCAAGTACACCTGACCACGTATTGGGTTAAAATCCATAAAGTGGTACTTGGCTTACATGCTTAGCCATTATTTGCCATGAGAAAAAATCATTCCAACTGACATGAAGCTGAAGAGTCTCATATACCAGTAGTGCACTACTCGGGAAAGACTACAAGGTTAAAGATCTTTGGCTTTATGTTTAATTGTTTCACAATTAAGCACAAAGTCGGGGGCTACATCTAATAGGTGCACCTATTCGGTGCATACTATTTATATTTCTACATGAAGCCCTTCATAGCCTCGTTGCCAACTGACATGAAGCAGGACTTGGGAGAAGAAGCACTCGGACAAAGAGTACTCTGGAGGAATGCACTCGGGAATTCTTCACCGTGGAGGATGAGCACTCGACATCAGCTGTGACTCAACTATGAAGGTCTCGGGGGCTACTATGGAAGCCATGGACCCTGGGTACCTCATGACAAGCATATGGGCCACTGGACAGAGGATGGGCCTAGCTTTGTAATTAGGGATATAATAGGACTCGGCAGACTTAACCTTGCACGACACGGAAAATACAGTCCTAATCGGGCACGTTGTATTCCTAGAAGGAGATCCCTTGGTCGTAGTCCGACTGGGACTCCTACTTTGTAACCCTGTCCCCCAGTATATAAGAGGAGGCAGGGCGCCCCCTGAGGAAAAAGAGGTGATACTTCCTCAAAGGAAATACACCACAACTGGACGTAGGGTATTACCTCATCTCGAAGGCCTGAACCAGTATAAACCCTTCGTGTTCCTTTGCAATCCATCGAGTTTCAGTCCGACGAGTAGCCCTATATATTTATTGCCGGTGTAAAACATCGACAGAAATCGGAGCCTGACGTCTAAGTAGGCGGCAAAGATAGTCTTGTCATCGCCCAGCATGGGGACGACGTCTTCGCCAAGCACCTGGGTGAAACCCTCCGAAAGGGTCCCCTTCCGGCAGAGATCGTCAATATTAGGCTGGCGGATGAGCGAAGAGCCGAGGCAGACGGTGTTGTCATCATCGATCAACCTCGAATCTACGCCGCTTGCCTTCGCCGAACTAGGCTTTCGAGGAGCCATGGGCACCAGGTTGGGCGAAGAGGGTTGAGATCGAAGGCGTGAGAAAGTCGAAATGCTAGGAACGGCAAGTGCGAATGAACAGTGGAGAGCGCTTTCTCGGCTAGAAGACAAAAGTGGCGTCACTGGGGGCCGGCCGCATCTATATACAGACGAGGCCACCCTACGTCAACCACTCACGGCGTGCCACGTGGCACCTCGAGAGGTGAACTGCCGCAAGCGCAAAGCAGCTAATAGCAAGACGGCACATGGCATGGCATAAGAAGGCCACGCGGCACCTCAGAAGGCGAACCACTGCGTCGACGCATTGGCTAGCACGTGGCGCCTCGGGAGGCAAACTGCCTTGTTGCCATCGTGATTGATGCGTGGCATCACAAGGGGTGAACCGCCGCAAGGCTACACAAACCGCCACGCGGTGACAAGTGCCGTTGTCCGTGGGAACCGCCCTCGTCGCCCCGCATGGTCAAAGAGCCCCAGCAAAGC
Source organism: Oryza meyeriana var. granulata (assembly GCA_003991445.1). Lineage (NCBI taxonomy): Eukaryota > Viridiplantae > Streptophyta > Magnoliopsida > Poales > Poaceae > Oryza > Oryza meyeriana. Next base: position 99,013 of record RYFJ01001821.1, read on the forward strand.
GCGGCAAACTAGAACCAAAGGTCTTGAATTATACTCAGCCGAAGTAGGGACAGTGAGCGGCCTGCATGGCAAGAGACGGTATCCACGAGCTCGGCCGAGTCGCAGCTCACCCTTGCACATGAAGGGCTTGTTGAAGATAGGCCGCAACCCCTTTCAGACTGTCCTCCTTTCGGAGGGCTCAAGACCGAAGCCGCGTGAAGCGCCTTTGGCGGCCCAAGACCGAAGACATGAGGGCGAAGGGCCTAGCCTGAAGGCGAAGGACGCGGCACATCCGACAAAGACGAAGGGCCTCAGATGGAGCACGGAGCCACGGGCGAAAGGCCTAGGAGGGCCGAAAAGGCGGCCCGGTGGGCAGAACCCTATTGCACCCATCTCGACCAAGGAGCAAGACGGCCAAAAAGGCCGAAAAGCCCATCAAGGGCCCGGCCCACATAGTGGCCTGGTGGCCCACGTGATGGCCCAACAACCCGTCAGGTACCAGCGAGTAGGAAAAGATGGAAATACCCCTGCAACTGTCCCCATCAAGGGGCTATGATATAATACCACATATTAATGAAACACTAGAGCCTGTAAAATTACTGAACAGAAGGTTGACGGAAATTAATTAAGCCCTAATTAATTGATTAAATGAGATCCAAAAATAATTAACCAACCAAACTTTTTAGAACACTAGAAAAACACCCTAGCTAGATTTTAGATCAAAGAAACCAACCCAAATCTCAGAGAAAAACAAATCAATCTAAAATCGATCGCTAGGCATGCACAAAAGTAAACGAGAAAGAGGGATTAATTACCGTACTAATCTTCCATAAACTTTACCTTTATTACCAAGATTGTGCTTACAAGATGTTTCTCCAAAACCTCCAAAAGATTTCTCCACGAAATCATCAAAACTCTAGATTAGAACTCTAATCTAGAAACAAATTCGCTCTCTAAAAATTCCTCCAGAAAATCTCATCCACAAACTAACAGGGAGTCACTATTTATAGAACCAAATTTCCTTCGTGGGCCATCTCGGCCATTGCCTCACCTAGGCCACCCTAGGCTCGCGGGCCTCCGCTGCTCATGACCGCATGCCTGCTTGCAGTGCTGCCCTTGCATGCATGCTGCATGCGTGCATGTCGCATGCTACAGTACCATATGATACTGTAGCACCATGTCATGTACTCCTTTTTTTCGTGATTTTTCTGGCGTTTACACACTGCCTTGTGAAGCTCGTTCTGAATATCTTCCCACACGGTTTTTATCCACCGTGTATCACCTTGTGTCCCACCTTGCCACCCAGCATCCTTGACCGTTCTGGACCTAAACTCCTCCCTGAGTTTAGTCCCGATCCCGCCACTGACCAAGGATGATCCCAAGTACCTACACATAGATAGACCAAGCACACCGTTTTCGGGCACAGATATTCGTAACCTGACCCACGTCAGTCGTACATAAGCTTGTCACACTTTCCAATGCCAAGTTCATAAATTAAGCCAATTTTTCAGCATATGATTTCACACCTGGCATAAATCATTATACATGTCATATATTCAATAAACTCTATAATGAATAAATTACATTTCTTCTTAGGTATTTTTTTACGGCACGCAAGAAGTAACTCAGTAGTTTTGCAGAATGTAACTTAATATATGACTGGAAGTAACTATAATGGGAAATAAATGTAACTTCACTCAACAGCACAAGTACCTACTGTGGAAGTAAGACAATGAGTGTTCTATAAAGGTAAAATCAGATATTAGTACCTGAATAGATTGCCCATGCCTGTTTATGCCAATGAAAGGTGCACAAGGCATGTTATACATGTTGGTCATGTAGGTACAATCAAAAGAGATGCAATCCTTGTACTCTTTGTAACCATTTATAGCTACTCCATCTACCCAAAATAGGTTATGCACCCTATCATCTCTGTCAAGTTGTATCTTGTAGAAGAAAATTGGGTCATCCTTTTTTACTTTCTCGAAATGTGCAATTATCTCAGCTAGATCTCTACATCTGTACTTGTTGCCCAGTTTTGACTTATAATTGCTGATGTCCTTTGTCTTGTATGGCACATTTCTGGCCCCACCATACAATTCTGCCATCAATTGCATAACTCACTCAGATGAGACATTGACACCATGTAGCATTTTGATAAAATCCTTCTCTTCTTTCGGTATCATCCTATATGATCTCAGGAACTTTTGAGGGAAAACTTATGAACCTGTGGATGGTTGTGTTCTTCAATAAACTGAAGTACTTCCCACCTTGCACCCATTTGTTTCACTGCCATCTGTGCTTTGCAGCTAGTTCTTTTAGTCTTACTTCTTCTTTTTTGCTTGGGGGGAGACACTTTACTGTTGTTTGCTATGCTTGGACCATATTTGTTGCAAACAAACATAACCTTGTCACGTTGCCCATCTTTGGCTGATTTTCTCGATGTGCTGACTTCAATTGAGAAACTTACGCGCTTTGCATACTTGTTGTAGTGACTTTTTGCTTTCTCCTCTGTATCAAATAACATCGTGGGGTATGGCACTTGGGGAGTGCATAAAACATGCTGCGATTGCGCTTCGGAATCATCTTTATCAAATTCCTTACTTGAAAGTGTGTCGTCAACAGCATTTGCTGCACCAGTTTTATGTCCATTGTGCATGGTGTTGTTTGTATAGGTAGAGCATTACGGAGCCAATTGTATGTCATTATGGGGGACAAGGTTAGTACTAGGAACATTTCTTGAGACACCACCATCATTCACATCACAAGCACTGTATATATCTGCAATGTCAAAATTATCATCCAAATTCACCTGGGAAATATCAATCATGCCATCATTTGAATGTATTGTGAAATAAGGTCCAATGGTGTTTTCACCAAGTGAAGTATCTTCGAATGGAAATGCATTCTCATTGACATTTTCATCACAATCAAATTGCGGGGGGCTGTTGAGGTCAAACATTGGATCTGGGTCCATATCTGCATTCATTTACAAGACATTGCAAATTAGTTCATATCACAGGCTGCATGAACTTATTCTATACAATTTGAAGATGTAACTTATACATCATGATAATGTAGATAATACATAACATCGATATAACTTTTAGTACAGAATTACATCTATGGTACCTTCTTGGATCAACTTATGCAGCAACTTTACTGAGTCATTATTTTTAGGTATTCTGTTTATAAGGTGCATATTGACCAATACTTATGCCAATTTTTTCCTTTTTATGCGGTATCAGACAAGGAGAAAAAGGAATATTTAGGACACACAATGTCACATAAAGATACAAAATGCACTTTTTTCACATGATATCATAATATATACTATCATAACAAATGTGTACACAATGTATATTTAGGGAAGTAGATTTAATTATTCTTTTAAAATAACTTTTATCTTTTTTCCCGGAAGCAACTATGTGTAAATGTTTTTTTGGAAGTAAATTTAATCTCCTGTGGAAGTAACTTTAATCTCAACCGGAAGTAATTTTGTGTACCTATTTTTTTGATGTCACTTTAATACTTCCTAGAAGTAACTACATTATTTCTGGAAGTAACTTAAAGTTCTTCAAGAAGTAACTTTTCTGTTTTCATATTTGTTTCTCAGATTTAACATCTTTTTTCAGCAGTACTTATGCCTTTTTTTCTTCTTCGTTTGTACTTATGATGCAGTACCAGAAGAGAAGATGATGAAGAGGTGATCGTCATGCTTTTGGTTTAGTTTTTTGGGAGGTACAAGGGAAGAAAAGGAACATGTAGGTTAGTTGAAATGAAAAAAACCAAAACAAATGCTGTGTGAATTTCTGGTGATGTAAATATACCTATCTAGTTGGATCCGTCCTCTTCTTTTTGTAGAACTTTGACCTGACCAAGTTTGATCTCTCAATTTTTCTTAATTGGATTTTCCTCCTCTCTTCTCTTCTTTTTCTTTTCCTTGTTTTTCCTGCTCCTCCTCCTTCCTGATTCCTCTTTTTTTTCTGGTTTTTTTTTGTGTGGAGGCCATGGGCCCCGAGTACCTCATGACAAGTATATGGGCCACTCAGACAGAGGATGGGACTAGCCTTGTAATTAGGGATATAATAGGACTCGGCAGACATAACCTTGTACGACAGGGAAAATACAGTCCTAGTCAGGCACGTTGTATTCCTAGAAGGAGATCCCTTAGTCGTAGTCCGACTGGGACTCCTATTTTGTAACCCTGTCCCCTAGTATATAAGAGGAGGCAGGGTGCCCCATGAGGGCAGAAGAAGTCATATATCCTTAAAGGAAATACACCACAGCTGGACGTACGGTATTATCTCATCTCGAGGGCCTGAACCAGTATAAACCTTTTCGTGTTCCTTTGCAATCCATCGAGTTTCGGTCCGACGAGTAGCCCTATATATTTATTGCCGGTGTAAAACATTGACAGTTGGCACGCCAAGTAGGGGGTTCGTCGAGATCATCTTCATCAAGCCTGATGGATCCAATCAAGAGAGTCGATGGCATCAACTTCTTCCCCAGGCAAACAATCAGCTTCGGGAGCCTCGACTTCGTCGCCGACAAGTTCGGCAACCTCACCCTGTCCGAACCGGACTCAATCTGATCGGCCAGGAAACAAGCCGACTCTACGCTGGTCAGCCCACGCAACGCTGCAGCAACCCTCGTCGACTTGCTGCGGCAATATTCATCTTGTCCGGGTCTTGGGACAACTCTTTCCTTCGATGTTCAACTCGGACTCGACCTTGAGCCGGCCAAGATTGGGCAAAAAAGGAAAGAGATCATCAATCTCCTGTACAGACTCGACAACGCCGCGGATATCTTCAAACAACATCTGACGCGGCAAACCGGATCCCCTAGAGTTTGACTCGGATACGGCCCAGAGCCGCTCGAGATCAGATCTAGGGAGGTCGGAGTTATAATCACCCCCATCAACTATTCCGACTTCGACTCTTAGTCGGACTCCGACTCTAAGTCGGACAGCAGTTCGGCAAGCTTCTCTCCGCCACGAGAAATCTTCATGGCATCCAAAGGCTCTACTCCTACTCAGGAATCACGCCGAGTACACAATCAGCAAGGGGAGGAGGCCCGTCGACTATGACAACAACAGGAGGCCGAGCGCGACGCCTGCAACGACGAGTTACACAGGGCTGGGCAAACCGCTCAGCAACAAATCCTCCAAACTTGAGTCAGCGACCACGACGTCTTCGTCACGCCTCAACAAAATGTCGTGGCCTCTGCAACTCTACTGGATACACTCTAGTTTGGGCCTGATCACCAGGCCACCCTGACTATCGCAAGGATCAAAGCCATGATTACTGCTGCTGCATGCCAGCAGCACCAACAATCAGGCGATACCCTTATACCGACCAACCGGTCGGCTTTCCCAATGGCAGTCTCATCCGCCTCAACATGACGCCGAGCGACCGGCTCCAATCAGCCGCACACGGAGTCATGCCAGATGTCACTTAGCAACCCCAACGGTCACCAGGGGCATCGACATCAAGATGACCTTCAGGACAACCAGGATCTCTGAGGCCGACTACGACGCGATCTTCAGCAGGACATCAATGCTCGGTGCCACAAACGAGAGGAAGACGAGCAATGCCGACTGGAAGACGAAAACGAACGCTTCGGCCTCCACCACGAGCGGTTTCACCGTCATAGGCGGAGTCAAAGTCCTTATGAAGATGAAGGTGTATCGGCCTTCACCCATGAGCTGCAATAAGTTGACTGGCCAGCAAGCTTCAAGCAGACTAGAATTGAAAAATATGACGGGAAGACCAACCCCGAATCCTGGCTCGCAGTCTACACTCTGGCAATCCGAGCAGCCGGAGGAGATCACAAAGCCATGGCTAACTACCTCCTAGTCGCTCTAGCCGACTCGGCAAGGACATGGCTAATGGGACTTTCCAAGCAATCAATCGGCTCCTGGGGAGAACTCCGGGAACGCTTCATCACCAACTTCCAGGGAACATACAAGAGGCCATCTTCCGAGTACGACCTATATCAGTTTCATCAAAGGAAGAACGAGTCTCTTCGTGACTTCATCAAGAGGTTTTCTGAGAAGAAGAATTCAATCCCGAAGATCAAGGACGAGGTCATCATATCAGTTGCATCAAAGGAAGAACGAGTCTCTTCGTTACTTCATCAAGAGGTTTTCTGAGAAGAAGAATTCAATCCCAAAGATCAAGGACGAGGTCATCATCGCCGCCTTTCGGAAAGGAGTCAAAGGCACCTCGTTCATCGCTAAATTCACTCGGAAGCCTCTCAACTCTGTCAAGGCTCTATTCGACATGGTGAACAAGTACGCTGACTCGGCTGACGTTGTTGCTGAGGCCCTCGATGACAAAAAAGGCACCCTGACAGAAGAAGTGAAAGGACACCGATGACGCGGCCCCAACTAAGGCTGGGAACCGCAAATGCAAGTCGGACGACTTCATTGTGGTTGTAGGTCACAACCGTCTTCGACCTCCTACAACTGAAGATTATCAGAACAACAAGTGACATGCTCGGGGGCTTAAAAGCCCAAACGCAAGAATGGCATCCCTACTCCCAAATACCTTACAGCTAAGTCGCTTTCTGATAAATTTTTCCTCACTCGGCCTCGCCAATGTCGTAGCCGCTACACCTAATAGGTGTACATTCTGTGCATTTTTCTGTTTTTTCTCTTAATGATTACAAAAGTACTTGAGTAGCATAAATTCTGATCCGTGAAGCTTTACTCCATGAAAGACGAACTCAAGTCACCCAAAACGCGTGTCTGGGAAAGAGCCATGAGCCGACTCCCGACACTAAGGGGCTTTGATTAGTCGGGCAGAATGATTAAACGTAAGGGGTCAACTACTCGGGGAAATTAATATCAAAAAGAGGAAGAACATGTATTTACATCTATTGTAAAATACATAAATTTTATTCGGGTGATTGTTTTCATCATTAGATGCTACTCATCTTATATGTTTATAATGCATGGCCAGTTCCGAATATGCGTGACAGGAACTTAGGGCTACGAGCCAATCTCCTACGCTCGGGGGCTGGACCAGTCTGCCAAGATACACTTGAAATACGACGCTTCAAGAATCACTCGAAATGCTCCGTGAGGGCTACTGACCGAGTACTTGCACCAGTCGGGACGTCATCTTCCCTGGCTACGCTCCATATGTGGGCTAGTAACCGACCTCCGGCGCTAGTCGGGGCTCGAGTACCACTTGGCTGGTTGAGGTACGCCCCATGAGGGTCGCCAGCCAAATCGTACGCTAATGGTAGGTTCGGGTACCTTATTCGGTCATAACTCCGCTAATTTGGGTACGCCCCATGAGGGTCGCCAGCCGAATCCTATGCTAATGCGAGGTTCGGGTACCTTATTCGGCTAATAACCGACCTCCGGTGCCAGTCGGGGCTCGTGTGCTACTCGGCTTGGTAGGGTACACCCCATGAGGGTCGCCAGCCGAATCCTATGCTAATGCAAGGTTCGGGTACCTTATTTGGCCATAACTCTATTGGATAAGGTACGTCCCATGAGGGTCACCAGCCGAATCCTATGCTAATGCAGGGTTCGGGTACCTTATTCTGCTTTACCGAAGTTAGAGAAAACCTACGTCATCAAAGCGCATCCAGGGTTCTCGTGCACTGTGTCACACTTGAGGAGAGCAAGCAGATCCTGCAATATACCTACTCGGGCATCTATAGCAACCATGCTGCATCCAGAACATAAGTCGAAAAGGCTTGCAGACAAGGATTCCTTTGGCTGATTGTAATTACCGACGCTGAAATACTCATCCTGACATGCGAGGGATGCCAATTTTATAGGGCTACGCTGGGTAGGTCGGTTTAGGCCAGCTTATTTGGTAGTAGGCCAAAGAAATAAGTTTCTACAGTAACACGCTCAATCTAGGCCGTTCACTGGCTGTGTTAAAATCACAGTGCTGGTGCTACTCACAGAAACCGATTAAATAATCAGATATGCTTCATGCTAAGCCTACAGCCATGTGTATACATTCAGGTGTCTACATTATTTACCAGGTATTGATGATATATCCTTATAAGGATCACAAGCTGGTCTCCATTAAAATTAGGGATACAGGTATCTCTTAAGTACATCTGACCACGTATTGGGTTACAATCCATAAAGTGGTACTCGGCTTACATGCGTAGCCATTATTTGCCACGAGCAAAAACCATTCCAGTTGATATGACGCTGAAGAGTCTAATTTCTGGGTAGTATACTATTCGGAAAAGACTATAAAAAATTCTTCCAGTTGACATGAAGCTAAAGAGTCTAATTTCCAAGTGACATACTACTCGGGAAAGACTATAAAATCATTCCGGCTGACATGATGCTGAAGAGTCTCATTGTAACACCCTGAAATTATCCCTATATAAAATATTGTGCAAAAAGAATTTTTAGAAATAGAATTAAAAGTCTCAATGAGTGAAAAGAATAAAATCAGGGAAAAATCTGAAGAAAAATGGGCTTGAAAATAATTTTATAAAATCCTTTGCTTAATTATTTAATTTCTGGAATTTTCTGGGAATTAATTGATTAAGGGAAGCAGCTTTGGCAAAATAAATAAGCTCACAGCAGTGAAATAAAAAGAGAAAGGTTTTTAAAATCCCCTTTGCAGCCGCTGGGCCAGATCTCGGCCCGTTGCAGCGCCCGCGCCCTCTCCCGTGCCCGTGCCCGCGCCCTTCCGTGCCCGTGCTCGCGCCCGCGCCCGTCCGTCAGGTTGTCGTCTTCCTCGCGCCCGAAGGCGCTGTAGCACCCGAGAGCCGCCGCCGCGAATCTCGCCAAATCCGTTCGCCCCGGACCAGTTCTCTCCAAATCGGTTGAGGGAAAACCGAGCCCTTATCCGCCTCTACCTAATCCCCAAGAGAACCGGAGCTGAATCGTGCGTGGAACGGAGCCCCGAAGCCTCCCGAGTCGGTCTCTCTCTCTCTCTTGTCGCCGCCGCTAAAATCGCCGCATCCGAGCCGGAGTCCTCTTCTCTCCGCCTTAAATAGCGAGCCTGGAACCCCTAGGGTCGTTTTCGCCCATTGGATCGAGCGCCAGCAAACCCTAGCCGCCTCCCCGCGCCTTGCGCTTGTTCCGCCGCCGCCGCCAGGTTCTGGTTGCACGCCGCCGTTGCCTCAGCCGCCGTCGGAGTTCGCCGCCGCCTCGGTTAGGTTCGCCGGACGCCGCTGAAGCTAGGCCACCGTCTCCCAGCCCTCGGGAACAGCCGGAACGCCACCGTCGATGAAGTCTCGAAGCCCTCCGCCGCCTCAAGCTCGTCGCCACTCGTCGCCATCGTCGTTCTTCGCCGTTTCACCCTCGGTAACGATCGCCTCGACCCCCTTTATCCTTTCCCGCTCCTCCCGTGCGTCGCCACGTCGCTGTCGCCGTCGACCTTCGGGTTTAGCGCCGCCGCCGTCACCGCCGTCGCTGTAGCCGTCGCCGTTGTGGCCGCCAGCTCGGTGCCGTCTCGTCGCCGTAGGCCGATCCTTTCGGGATCGATGTGAGCCGTCGGACCCTATCGGTTAGATCCCACCCGTTCGATCCAAACCCTAGAGCCCTAGCCGTCAGATCTGTCCCGTGGACCGCGGTGGACTCGGTTCACCTTGGACCAGACCCCTTCCCTCGCACTGACAGTGGGCCCCACTGGTCAGCCGAGAGTTCCCTTTCTCCTGTGACGTCTTAAATACCTTTTCCGGAATAAAATTAATTCAATGATGACACAACAAATCAGTTAGTTCTTTTAAATAGGCTTAAAACTTCTAAAGATCATAACTAATTCATACGAACTCGGTTTGAGGTCGTTCAAGTCTCTAATTTCTCTAAAAATCATGAACTATCCATTAAAAATATAACAATGTACTGTTCATGTGTGTTGATGTACTGTTTTTGCCATTTTGTTATTTGCCTATAGCTACCGATGCTCAGGAAGAGGCGCAGTTTGTCGAAGCAGGTGTCGAAGACTGTGTCGAGTTGCAAGGCAAGTCACACAGATTCCTCTTTCACATTGAACATATTGTTCCTATGATTAAAGCTATGTTTTCTTTCAACGCTGCATTTATTTTGGAATGTCATCGGGACAGGAAAACCCTAACCTTTGTTTATGGCCCCTTTGATTTGATCACATGACATTGTACCTATGGGATAATTTTGACTAGCTACCTTTATTTATTGGTTAGCTAGAATAACTCTAGGACCCTGCTTAGCCATGCCTAGCAATTAATAGAATAATTTATGGGTTGTCATAATAATTTCTATACTATTCTTCAGTCACATGAAATGATGATCCCTTTACGACATGGTCGTACAAGGACAACTTAATGGTTCACTAAAACTTGAATAAAAGGTGGGTCGCGAGCACCAGGGTTGTGTTTGTTGCTAGCGGTGCTCGTGACAGTTAAGGACCGGTTCACGGACTACTTGTTGCGAAGCAACACTCGTGCTAACCACAAGCTAGTATGGGCTAGCAGGAGTTTGAAGTGTGCCGAGTTCAATAGGAGGCACCAGGGCGTGTTTGTGGCTGGTATAAGTCCACACATGGCAGTGCCAATAAGGCCATGCTTCGGGCGTCGGACCGTCTTGTGGGGAGGGTATTGATCACCCCTACCGGAGACCGGAGGTTCAACGGGAGGCTCTCCTATTGGGCGAGTTACATGAATGATCCTGTCACAATTCCTTACCGAGATACCGTGGTGGTATTGAGGGGCACAGTGATGTGCTGTGGAGTTGTGTCTCGTGGGTAAATTGGTACATCTCTGGCCAGAGTAAAACTATTCGGATAGTCGTGCCCACGGTTAAGGGCGAGCCTAGCAATGTTTCTGTGATTAGTCCCACACTACTTAAATTTAATGGTTGAACAGTGGAACATGTGTAGCTCCAGGTTGGAGTGGTTGGGCCTATACCGTTTTGGTGAGCGGTATAGCGTGGATTAATACTATTATTTAATTACTGTTTTATTACTCTCTCAAATGTTTTATTAAATGCTTTTATGCAATTATGAGCCATACTATGCCCTCCTTTGTTATCCCGTGCACTTGCATATTTGCTGTGTGGCTTGCGGAGTATGTCATATGCTCACCTTGCAATCAACAATCATTCAGAGGAGGACTACAGCGAAGAGGACTACCTGGAGGACTAGGAGGGAGCCCAGTCAAGTGCGTGGAGTGGGAATCGTCACGCTGTTGTTTATTTATCCGCTGCTAGAACTTTATTGTACTGAGAGGTACCATTCACCTCTGTAATAAATGCTTACGCTATGTAACCAATTACTTTGATTATCAATTTTGTCATGTGTGCCTCGGTTGATTCCTGGACGAGGGTTTACACACAATAAAACTCCAGAATTTTGGATGGAAATTCTGGGCGTGACAAGTTGGTATCAGAGCCACCTTGACTGTAGGAAAAGCCCCTTGGTACCCTAAGAGCCCTCTGAAAAAAAAAAGAAAGAATTTTAAAATTAGAACTATTCTTCCCCCTTCATTCCTTTGTTTCGGATACACCTTCTTTTGCTAATTTTGTCAAATCCCTATATCTTTCTTTTTTACTCTGTAGATGGCCAACCGGGAACCTGTACATCTGTTCGGAGTGGGTGGATTCGTCAAGGAGTTACGAGATATGGCCTTCGCCATAGGGTACAATCTAGCCCCAGAATACAGACAAGTCACTCACAACCCCAATGAAGAGAAGTGCCGCGTCCGCCTCACGATTTCCAGTGAACGGGAGGGAGTCCCATCCATGATCTTTGGAGCTGGAGGAAGAAATTATGAGCATGCCTGTCAAGAAGTAGCTTTGGTGGCCATTGGAGAACTTCGTCAGCGTTTTGCCGTCCGGTTGAGGAATACAGCATATCGGTATCATCCGGCAAGAACCCACGATGATGAGTACAGCAGTTATCAAGACCCCGGAGCATAGAACAATGCAGCCACTCAACGACTGGTAAGGATGTTGAGTGCCATGGATGATGTTCATGCAGAGGTGGTGATCGCAGCTCATGACCGGGAGAATGAGAATCACACCAAGATCTGCAGGCTACAAAACCAAGTGGATCGGTTGAAGCAAGAGTTGGCCTTAGCCAAAGGAGAAGCACCCCCTGGAGGAGCTAGGATCCGCACTACTGCAAGGAAGAGAGTTCGTCTTCCACCTCGGATTCAGTTGGCGCCAAGGACCCGCATCCTCAATGACCAAGTCTTGTTACGGGTAGTTCCACCGGTAGCACACGCCGATGATGCAGACGACGCCTCAGAGGAGTCAGAAGCCAGCACGCCTTCGGAGGGATCGGAGGACAGTGGAGCTCGCACCCCCTCTGAAGTGGAGTGGGGATCAACTCAAGACGATGAAGCGGAACCTGAGCACAATGGGAATGCCAGGAGGAGCCTTTCGCCCCGATGAGGAGTCTTAGTAGTGCCTTAGCGTCAGCTATCCTAGATCGTTGTGTTAGCAGTTGTGTGATTAGGAAATGCTTGTGTGTGTGGGGAGTAGTCGGCAGTTATGTCAGGGTGTGGTGATGTAACTGTTTATATCAGGAGTTTCTTGGTGGTGTGTGTTTAAATTAGACAAATGTTAATCACTCAGTTCAGAACAATAAAGTGAAAGTCTAAGTAATATGAAATCTGTCTCAAGAACGTTTCCCTTTCTTCTCGTCTTTGCTCTGCAGATGGTGAACACACGTAACGGTGGTAATCATGACGGCAATGGTGGGGATAACAACCGCAGGGGAGTACCAAATGGACCGCCACCGCAGGACGACAATCTGACCATCGCCCAAGTCTTGGCTAACCAGACACATCTGATGAACATGATGTTCCAGCAGATGCAACAACAACAGAACCAAGCACCACAGCACGCGCCTCCTCCTCCACCTCAAAACAAGCTTGCGGAATTTCTGCGAGTGAGACCTCCTACGTTCTCTAGCACAACTAATCCTGTGGAAGCAGGGGATTGGTTGCATGCTATTGAAAAGAAGTTGGACCTTTTACAATGCACAGATCAAGAGAAGGTCTCTTTTGCATCGCACCAGCTTCACGGCCCAGCTTCTGAGTGGTGGGACCACTTTAGGACCAACAGAGCGGATGGACAGCCGATTACTTGGGCTGAGTTCACAGCTGCTTTCAAGAAGACGCATATTCCTGCGGGAGTAGTGGCGTTGAAGAAGCGGGAGTTTCGAGAATTGAAGCAAGGGAATCGGTCGGTGACTGAGTTCCTTTATGAGTTCAACCGGCTTGCCCGTTATGCGCCGGAAGACGTTAGAACTGATGACGACCGGCAGGAGAAGTTTCTGAACGGACTGAATGATGAGCTTTCAGTTCAACTACTCTCTAGTGACTATGCAGATTTTCAGAAACTGGTGGACAAAGCCATCCGCCAGGAGGACAAGCATCACAGGATGGAGCAAAAGAAGCGCAGGATGGCAAGCTTCCGTTCACAACAATCCTCCAGTCAGAGGCCACGTATTGTGGGACCGCCGCAGACTCAACAGGGAGGATCTTCATCGGCACCTCGTTTGCAGCGCCAGGTCTACCCCAACACCACTGGTGGCAACACTGGAGCAAACCGTCCTTCCCCTCGGCCAGCCTCGGTCCCAGCAGCTAACCAGCCAGCCAGGAAGGAAGTAGGTGGGAAACCGTTGACTTGCTACAACTGTGGAGAGCCAGGGCATTATTCTTCCCAGTGTCCAAAGCCAAAACGCCTCAAGTCAGCCACATCGGTGCAACCTTCAGGCAGTATGATCAAGGCTAGAGTGAACCACGTCACTGCGGATGAGGCTCAAAATGCACCGGACGTTGTTCTAGGTACGTTCCCTGTTAATTCAGTTTCTGCAACAGTCTTGTTTGATTCGGGGGCTACACATTCTTTTATGTCAAGGAATTTTGCAAGAAAACATGGGTTCCAGATAGGGAAATTGGATAAGTCTATTATGGTTAATACACCAGGAAACCAAATGCATACCACCCAGTTTAGCCCCTCTGTGACTTTAGAAATTCAAGGAATACCTTTCTTGGTTGATTTAATTCTAATCAAATCAGAAGAGATAGATGTCATCCTAGGGATGGATTGGTTAACTCGGCACCACGGAATTATAGATTGTGCCACAAGGACCGTAACCTTAACTTCTGACCTGGGAAGGAAAGTAATCTTTCGTGTCCTCAATACCTCATCTTCTCCAACCTCTTTGAACCAGGCAATCCTAATTGAAATCCCTGTAGTACGGGATTACCCAGATGTTTTTCCAGATGATCTACCAGGAATGCCACCTAAAAGAGAAATTGAGTTCAGAATAGACCTAGCCCCAGGCACTGCCCCTATCCACAAGAGACCGTATAGGATGGGAGCTAATGAGTTGGCAGAAGTGAAAAAGCAAGTTGAAGAGTTGTTGGCCAAAGGCTACATCAGACCAAGCACGTCGCCTTGGGGAGCGCCGGTTATCTTCGTGGAGAAGAAAGATGGAACTCAACGGATGTGTGTGGACTACCGTGCACTCAATGAAGTCACTATCAAGAATAAGTACCCTCTACCACGGATTGATGATCTGTTTGATCAGTTAGAAGGAGCCACAGTGTTCTCCAAGATAGACCTTCGTTCAGGTTATCATCAGTTAAGGGTTCGGGAAGAAGATATTCCCAAAACGGCTTTCACCACTCGGTATGGGTTATATGAATGCACAGTTATGTCTTTTGGATTAACTAATGCCCCTGCATTCTTCATGAACTTGATGAATAAGGTATTTATGGAATACTTGGATAAGTTTGTGGTGGTTTTCATAGATGATATCCTTGTCTATTCAAAGACTAAAGAAGAGCATGAGCAACATCTTCGCACCACTTTGGAGACTCTTCGGCAACACCAGCTGTATGCCAAGCTGAGTAAGTGTGAGTTTTGGCTTCCGGAGGTGAAGTTTCTTGGACATGTCGTCACTGCAGGAGGGATTGCGGTAGACCCAACTAATGTTGAGTCAGTAACCAAGTGGAAGCAGCCGCAAACGGTTCCGGAAGTTCGGAGTTTCTTAGGATTGGCGGGATATTACCGTCGATTCATAGAAAATTTTTCCAAGATCGCGAAGCCCATGACTCGTTTGCTTCAGAAGGATGTAAAATTTTTATGGACCCCAGAGTGTGAGCAAAGTTTTCAAGAGTTGAAGCAGAAGCTTGTAACCGCACTAGTGTTGATCATGCCAGATCCCAAGAAAGGATTTCAAGTTTACTGTGATGCATCTCGGCAAGGTTTGGGATGTGTGTTAATGCAAGAAGGGAAGGTGGTGGCATATGCCTCACGGCAGCTACGGCCTCATGAGAATAATTATCCTACCCATGACCTGGAATTAGTAGCTGTAGTGCATGCCTTGAAGATTTGGAGACATTACCTCATAGGTAATAGTAATGAAGTTTTTACAGACCATAAAAGTTTGAAGTATATTTTTACCCAGCCAGATTTGAACTTAAGGCAACGCCGATGGTTGGAGTTGATCAAGGACGATGATGTCAAGATACATTATCATCCAGGGAAAGCTAATGTAGTGGCAGATGCCCTCAATCGGAAAAGCTACTGCAACGCCATGGAAGGTCAGCAGGTACCGTTGGAGTTATGTGAAGATTTTGGACGGTTGAATCTGAGTTTAGTCAGCCAAGGATTTGTGGCAGCCTTGGAAGCACAACCCACGTTAGTGGATCAGGTTCGAGAAGTGCAGAAAGATGATGCAGACATTTTGGAAATCAAGAAGAACATGAAAAAAGGGAAAGCTATTGGATTCTTGGAGGATGAACAAGGTACCGTGTGGTTCGGAGAGCGAATCTGTGTGCCGGACAAGGAGGGATTGAAGAAGCTGATCTTAGATGAAGCTCATGGAACACAGTATTCCATTCACCCTGGCAGTACCAAAATGTATCAAGATCTGAAGGAGAAATTTTGGTGGTCTAGTATGCGGAGAGAGATAGCAGAATATGTGGCTGTTTGTGATGTATGCCAACGTGTAAAGGCTGAGCATCAGAAGCCAGCAGGACTGTTACAACCCCTTAAGGTCCCTGAATGGAAGTGGGAAGAAGTAGGAATGGATTTCATCACCGGCTTGCCAAGGACCGCATCGGGATTTGATTCCATATGGGTCGTGGTGGACAGACTTACAAAGGTAGCCCACTTCATACCAGTCAAGACAACTTATTCCGGTAGTAAGTTGGCAAAGTTGTATATGGCCAGAATCGTATGTTTGCATGGAGTGCCACGCAAGATCGTGTCGGACAGAGGAAGTCAGTTTACCTCTAAGTTTTGGCAACGACTGCAAGAAGAGATGGGTACTCGATTAAACTTCAGTACTGCTTATCACCCGCAGACGGATGGACAGACTGAACGGGTAAATCAAATCCTAGAAGATATGTTGAGAGCTTGTGCCATTGACTTCGGTGGAAGTTGGGACAAGAGTCTACCATATGCTGAGTTTTCTTATAACAATAGTTACCAGGCAAGTCTGAAGATGGCCCCGTTCGAGGCTTTGTATGGACGGAAATATCACACGCCCTTGCTTTGGGACCAGACAGGAGAACGACAAGTATACGGGACGGATATCCTACGGGAAGCGGAAGAAAAAGTGAAGATCATACAGGAACGACTTCGAGTAGCACAGTCTCGTCAGAAGAGCTATGCGGATAACCGCAGAAAAGATCTTAGTTTCAAGGAAGGTGACTATGTGTATTTAAGAGTCACGCCACTTAGGGGAGTACACAGATTTCAGACTAAAGGGAAGTTGGCACCACGTTACGTGGGACCTTACAAGATACTGGAACGGAAAGGAGAAGTTGCTTATCAACTAGAGTTGCCTTCTACCTTGGCGGGAGTACACGATGTCTTTCATGTATCTCAGTTGAAGAAGTGCTTGCGAGTACCAACCGAAGAAGCTGACCCAGAGCAGATCGAGATTCAGGAAGATCTAACCTATGTCGAGAAGCCCATTCGTATCCTTGAGACCAGTGAAAGGAATACTCGGAATCGAGTGATCAGGTTTTGCAAAGTTCAATGGAGTAACCACTCGGAAGATGAAGCCACGTGGGAACGCGAAGATGAATTGAAGTCTGCGCACCCGCACCTCTTCGCCTAAGCTCGCGAATCTCGGGACGAGATTCTGTTTAAGGGGGGTAGGTTTGTAACACCCTGAAATTATCCCTATATAAAATATTGTGCAAAAAGAATTTTTAGAAATGGAATTAAAAGTCTCAATGAGTGAAAAGAATAAAATCAGGGAAAAATCTGAAGAAAAATGGGCTTGAAAATAATTTTATAAAATCCTTTGCTTAATTATTTAATTTCTGGAATTTTCTGGGAATTAATTGATTAAGGGAAGCAGCTTTGGCAAAATAAATAAGCTCACAGCAGTGAAATAAAAAGAGAAAGGTTTTTAAAATCCCCTTTGCAGCCGCTGGGCCAGATCTCGGCCCGTTGCAGCGCCCGCGCCCTCTCCCGTGCACGTGCCTGCGCCCTCTCCAGTGCCCGTGCCCGCGCCCTTCCGTGCCCGTGCCCACGCCCCTGCCGTGCCCGTGCCCGTGCCCCGCCCGTGCCCGTGCCCGCGCCCGCGCCCGTCCGTCAGGTCGTCGTCTTCCTCGCGCCCAAGGCGCTGTAGCACCCGAGAGCCGCCGCCGCGAATCTCGCCAAATCCGTTCGCCCCGGACCCGTTCTCTCCAAATCGGTTGAGGGAAAACCGAGCCCTTATCCGCCTCTACCTAATCCCCAAGAGAACCGGAGCTGAATCGTGCGTGGAACGGAGCCTCGAAGCCTCCCGAGTCGGTCTCTCTCTCTCTCTCGTCGCCGCCGCTAAAATCGCCGCATCCGAGCCGGAGTCCTCTTCTCTCCGCCTTAAATAGCGAGCCTGGAACCCCTAGGGTCGTTTTCGCCCATTGGATCGAGCGCCAGCAAACCCTAGCCGCCTCCCCGCGCCTTGCGCTTGTTCCGCCGCCGCCGCCAGGTTCTGGTTGCGCGCCGCCGTCGCCTCAGCCGCCGTCGGAGTTCGCCGCCGCCTCGGTTAGGTTCGCCGGACGCCGCTGAAGCCAGGCCACCGTCTCCCAGCCCTCGGGAACCGCCGGAACGCCACCGTCGACGAAGTCTCGAAGCCCTCCGCCGCCTCAAGCTCGTCGCCAGTCGTCGCCATCGTCATTCTTCGCCGTTTCACCCTCGGTAACGATCGCCTCGACCCCCTTTATCCTTTCCCGCTCCTCCCGTGTGTCGCCGTGTCGCTGTCGCCGTCGACCTTCGGGTTTAGCGCCGCCGCCGTCGCCGCCGTCGCTGTAGCCGTCGCCGTTGTGGGCGCCAGCTCGGTGCCGTCTCGTCGCCGTAGGCCGATCCTTTCGGGATCGATGTGAGCCGTCGGACCCTATCGGTTAGATCCCACCCGTTCGATCCAAACCCTAGAGCCCTAGCCGTCAGATCTGTCCCGTGGACCGCGGTGGACTCGGTTCACCTTGGACCAGACCCCTTCCCTCGCACTGACAGTGGGCCCCACTGGTCAGCCGAGAGTTCCCTTTCTCCTGTGACGTCTTAAATACCTTTTCCGGAATAAAATTAATTCAATGATGACACAACAAATCAGTTAGTTCCTTTAAATAGGCTTAAAACTTCTAAAGATCATAACTAATTCATACGAACTCGGTTTGAGGTCGTTCAAGTCTCTAATTTCTCTAAAAATCATGAACTATCCATTAAAAATATAACAATGTACTGTTCATGTGTGTTGATGTACTGTTTTTGCCATTTTGTTATTTGCCTATAGCTACCGACGCTCAGGAAGAGGCACAGTTTGTCGAAGCAGGTGTCGAAGACTGTGTCGAGCTGCAAGGCAAGTCACACAGATTCCTCTTTCTCATTGAACATATTGTTCCTATGATTAAAGCTATGTTTTCTTTCAACGCTGCATTTATTTTGAAATGTCATCGGGACAGGAAAACCCTAACCTTTGTTTATGGCCCCTTTGATTTGATCACATGACATTGTACCTATGGGATAATTTTGACTAGCTACCTTTATTTATTGGTTAGCTAGAATAACTCTAGGACCCTGCTTAGCCATGCCTAGCAATTAATAGAATAATTTATGGGTTGTCATAATAATTTCTATACTATTCTTCAGTCACATGAAATGATGATCCCTTTACGACATGGTCGTACAAGGACAACTTAATGGTTCACTAAAACTTGAATAAAAGGTGGGTCGTGAGCACCAGGGTTGTGTTTGTTGCTAGCGGTGCTCGTGACAGTTAAGGACCGGTTCGCGGACTACTTGTTGCGAAGCAACACTCGTGCTAACCACAAGCTAGTATGGGCTAGCAGGAGTTTGAAGTGTGCCGAGTTCAATAGGAGGCACCAGGGCGTGTTTGTGGCTGGTATAAGTCCACACATGGCAGTGCAATAAGCCATGCTTCGGCGTCGGACCGTCTTGCGGGAGGTATTGATTCACCCTACCGGAGACGGAGTTCGACGGGAGGCTCTCCTATTGGGCGAGTTACATGAATGATCCTGTCACAATTCCTTACCGAGATACCGTGGTGGTATTGAGGGGCACAGTGATGTGCTGTGGAGTTGTGTCTCGTGGGTAAATTGGTACATCTCTGGCCAGAGTAAAACTATTCGGATAGCCGTGCCCACGGTTAAGGGCGAGCCTAGCAATGTTTCTGTGATTAGTCCCACACTACTTAAATTTAATGGTTGAACAGTGGAACATGTGTAGCTCCAGGTTGGAGTGGTTGGGCCTATACCGTTTTGGTGAGCGGTATAGCGTGGATTAATACTGTTATTTAATTACTGTTTTATTACTCTCTCAAATGTTTTATTAAATGCTTTTATGCAATTATGAGCCATACTATGCCCTCCTTTGTTATCCCGTGCACTTGCATATTTGCTGTGTGGCTTGCGGAGTATGTCATATGCTCACCTTGCAATCAACAATCATTCAGAGGAGGACTACAGCTGTCGGAGGATGAAACCTCGATGGTGGGAGGTCTGGAGACCCCCCTTTGAGATTCGGCCAGGGGAGTAGTTCTCAGGCGAAGCCGGCGTCAGTGGGTATCAACGGAACGATGGATGAACCGAAGGGAAGAAAGCACACGAAGAAAACAGGAGGATTTATACAGGTTCGGGCCGCACGGAGGCGTAAAACCCTACTCCTGTGTGTATGCTATGTGGAGATGAATGTGGTTTGCTGTGTTACAAGGTGAGCCCCGGGGAGCTCAGCAGCTAGCCCGGGATCTCCAAGGTTTGAGCGCCCAAGTCCTCGAGAGTTCGAGTCTGAGTGTCTAAGGCGGGAGCTCCAGCTCAGAGAGTCCCCTTCTAAATGTGGCATGGATCCTCCTTTATAGGCGAGGGAAATCCACAGAGCCGAAGTACATGAAGAGGGAGAGAAAGCGGTGTCTTGTCGCACGTCTCCGCCTGCTGCTACCTGCTACGCCCACACCGGGGTAGGTCGGCTGCGGGCGGCCAGTCTTCGGGACGTGAGGATGTGACGGGATGTGACGGAGCGTCTGGTCGTCTGATCGTCTTGGTTGATGGAGTGGGGAGACGTGACGGCGCACGCCTCCAAGTCAAAAGGCTCTGACTGTGAACAGCGATTGCACAGTGAAAGGAGCCTCCGTAGTCAAAAGGCTCTGACTGCACAGGAGCGGGCGACAGGCGCGTCACGCCCCGTCGCCTCATCGTTAATGCGGGTAGTTGGAGCCGCTAGAGTTCTTCGGGTGGATCGGCCCGGCAAGCCGAGACGATCGGCTCTCGGGGCCGCACTCGGGGCCGAGGCGATCGGGGGCAGTCGGCACCGGGGCAGTCGGCACCCGGGCAGTCGGCATCGGCTTCGGGGTAGTCGGCAGTCGGCAGTCGGCCCTATGGCCGGGCATCGGCCCTTGGGAGCAGTCGGCACCCGGGAGCAGTCCAGTCGGGAATCGGCACCCGAGTCCGGGGCGACCGGCGCCCGGGACCGGGGGATGCGCGTCCAGGCCCGGCCAGTGCCCGGGCCCTGGATACTTGGCGGGAGAGCGGCCGTAGCCGGTCTTCTCTTGCGCAAAATGTGGATTCCGGAGTATTTGCCGCGGCCGAAGACCCTCGCGTCTCCGGGGACTGGGGGACCCCCAGTCCCATTTCGCCAACAGTGGCCCCTGGCCCTGTTGCTCGGTCGGGATCAGCCCCGGGCAGGAATAGGGCCACGTCTTGAAGAAAAGAGGGGACGCGGGGTGCACCTGGTTCACCACGGTCTGATGTAGCTTGACGACTTGTTGATTTAGACGGGATATGTGCCCGGGACCCGGGCTGAAAACATGGGATGAAGTGTTGAGGAAGCTTGGTCCGAGATGGAGGCGCGGGAGAAGGAAACACTCTCCCGAGAGGAAAACGTCTGGGCCCAAGAGGCCGGGCTCGCGTCTCGGGGGCGCGAGGAAGTCGCGGTGGTTCGCGAGGAAGTCGCGGTAGTTCGCGAGGTGGTGTGGGAGGCCGTGGCCGAGTCTGCTACCCCGGAGGCAGGGTTCCTCGACCGCGGCGAGCACCTTGTGGAGCCGATGCCTGACGATGAGGCTGATGAAGGCGGCAGTTCTCTTCTGCCTCCGCCCGTGACTGTCTTCCGGGCCCGGGGGCCCTCCATGCCCCCGAGCACGTAGCAAGGTTGCTGGGAATTAATGTAATCTACGCACGATGAACTGTGAGAGTATTTGGTTCGTCCTTTTGTCCATTCCGTGCTACGAGTCGTGGCGTCTACTGCTTCCCAAGGGGCTTTTCGCGGTCGCGACTGTGCGGAGGAAAGGATTACGCATAAGCATTCTGCCCCCTAGCAGCGAAAGGGACCGGGCCCGAAGCCAACCCAGCGGGACACCGTAAGCCAGCAGGGCTTCGGGGCGCCTACCCGGAGGGGCGCCTCCTCGGCCCGGGACTTGAACGGTGTCCGGGGATTGGACAGGGGGATACGGTAGCTTGCTGCTAGGGAACCAATAATTACACGTAACCTAGCCACTGCACAGGCGCGGCTCGATCATGCCCCCCAGGGGGTGAGACTGCCATGAACGCAACACATGGAAAAAGAAAAAAAGGCACGGAACCGGGAAGGAGATTAAAGATGCTGTTTAGTAAGGGGTATATGCATGGGAGCCCCGGCCAGCTCGGAGATTTGTGTAATCCGGCGCTGGCCCGGGCGCACCGTACTTACAGGATATATTCGCAGATAAGGTTTGCGAGGATGCTTGATACGCCATGGATAGGGAAGTGGGGTCCCAATCTTGTTGGCCCAGACTTACCGAGCCCGGTCGGGATATACCGGTCACCAGGAAGGGGACTTCCCATGGGGGGAAGGTTTCTAGTCTCTCCGACACATGTAAGGACACGGCGGAGGACCATATCCCCGACCTGGAGTGACCGGGCCCGAACCTCGCGCTAAAGATAGCGCTTGAGGCTGTGCTGGTTATGAGCGAGGTGCGCCGCCTCACTGAAGAAGTATCCCGGCTTCTGTTATGTGCTCTCCGATCCCAGCTTGACAGGGACTGAACTCGGGCTCGGCTTCCTCGGGAGGGAGCGAGCTCTTGACATTGGGAGCTGACATGTGCCCGGGACCCGGGGGCCCCGGCTAACATGTGGAAGATATGTGGATTGGGGCGCGAGGTCCAGTCTTCCCCTCGTGCGTCGACGTCTCCGTCTTTGCCTGTCTTGTGCAAAGAGAGATATTTGCATATGTGTATGATCATGTTTATATTTTCGTACCTTGGTTTATTGTGTTGTTCCGGGAATTGTTCGCGTCTGCTGTCGGTGACGCTGTTGATTTCCCGGGAAGCGTCGAGTGCCAGGCGCCCTCCGATTCGGGGCGCCGGCAGCTGCGCATGGCCGCAACGCGTCGGGTAGCCGCCTACCCGGGGAGCCCAGCCTCCGAGAGCGGCGAAAGTGACCCCGGGAACTCGATCCCCGAGGACCGTGAAGGGCCCGGGGTGGAGTCGCGCGGAACGGTTGAGTTCGTAGATTCGAGCCCTCCCGTCTCCCGGTTCCGGGGTCGCTCAGTGCCCCTGGGCGCCGTTGGCCCAGGGATCGGTGTGGGGCCGCGAGAATAGACTTCCTTTGACTCGCCGGGAGCCTCCCGGGAACCGACCCTGACCGGGCAGGCACTGGCAGGTTCCGCTTCGCCCCCGGGGCTGAGTAGAATGAAACACGAGGCCATACAACGGGGGAAAAATAGGAATTGAGTAACGTTTAAAGTTGGAAGAGATCACATATCTGGATGTCGGAAAGGAAGGGTATGGCTCCGTGAGCGCAATCCCGGGGCCAAGAGCGTTGCCAGCCCCCGGTCCGGGAACCGGCGCCGGATGTGAATCCGGGATGGGCCCGAGTACCGTCCGGTCCCGAGAACACCTTCCCCGGGCGCATTCACCTCGGGCCCGAGAGCGCCGAGTACCCGGCGCCATCCGGTTCGGAGCTACCTGCCTCGGCGGCTCGGTCCCCACTGACGCGAGGAACTGGGCGCGAGCCTTGAGGCTCGACCCCTTCCGTCTTCCTGGCCGGGGGCCCCATGCCCCCGGGCGGTAGCCACCGGTCTCGGGGACGAAGTGAGGTCGCCGGAAGACAATGAGATGGGGCGCCCGGCCGGCGTGGAGGTTTGGGAAACCTGTCTTCGTTCCTCGAGGAAGTCGAGGTTGCCGAGCTGCATATTTGTCGTGGTTGATGTTGTCGATGTAACGCTGTACCCGAGGAGAGCCGAAGGAGAGCTCTGGCGAGAGTACGGCTTGGCCCGGTACACCGGGAAGAAACGGGGTCTCCCCGGGCGCCCAGCTTGGTATGGTATGAATCGTCCCCAGGAACGCCGGTAAAAAGGTCTACTCTGCACATAGCGAGCTGTGAGAGCATCCGGTTCATTCCTTCGTCCATCCCATGCTACGGCCCGTGGCGTCAATCACCTCCCGAAGGCGCTCTCGTGGTCGCGCCCGTATGGCGGCTGGGTTTTGCGCATAATCCAGCCGTCGTATGGGTGCGGCCTGATGGTGAGACTGCCGCAACACATGGAAAAAGACGAGAGGAACGAGACCGAGAAGGATATTTAAAAACGCTGCTTATGCAAAGTGTATATACATGGGGCCCCGGCCAGCGCTGAGTTTCCGGAGAAGTTCGGCGCTAGCCCGGGCTCGCCCAACTTACAAGATGTTTATACAGACGGGTTTGTGAAGGTGTTTGATGTGCCTAGGGATGGAGCTCGGACTCGCTTCCCTCGCGAGCCTCGAGGCTGGGGAAACGCATGTGCTCGAGACCCGGGGGCCCCGGCCGCCGGGCTCGCTCCGCGCGCCCCCAGGAAGACGGGGAGTGTGGCGGGCTCATTGCCGAGCTAGCGTCGTCCGGCGGGGTGAAGCCGCCGAGCCCCTCGTTGAAGTCCCGCGGACGATGGCCCCCTTCCATGGAGTGCGTCGGTGTTGCCGGCGTACCACCTGAAAAGGAAACTCCCCCTACCTGGCGCGCCAGCTGTCGGAGGATGAAACCTCGACGGCGGGAAGTCAGGAGATCCCCCTTTGAGATTCGGCCAGGGGAGTAGTTCTCAGGCGAGGCCGGCGTCAGGGTGTGTCAGCGGAACGACGGAAGGATCGAAAGGAAGAAAGCGCACAAAGAAGACAGGAGGATTTATACAGGTTCGGGCCGCACGGAGGCGTAAAACCCTACTCCTGTGTATATGCTATGTGGAGATGAATGTGTTTTGCTGTGTTACAAGGTGAGCCCCGGGGAGCTCAGCAGCTAGCCCGGGATCTCCAAGGTTTGAGCGCCCAAGTCCTCGAGAGTTCGAGTCTGAGTGTCTAAGGCGGGAGCTCCAGCTCAGAGAGTCCCCTTCTAAATGTGGCATGGATCCTCCTTTATAGGCGAGGGAAATCCACAGAGCCGAAGTACATGAAGAGGGAGAGAAAGCGGTGTCTTGTCGCACGTCTCCGCCTGCTGCTACCTGCTACGCCCACACCGAGGTAGGTCGGCTGCGGGCGGCCAGTCTTCGGGACGTGAGGATGTGACAGGATGTGACGGAGCGTCTGGTCGTCTGATCGTCTTGGTTGATGGAGTGGGGAGACGTGACGGCGCACGCCTCCAAGTCAAAAGGCTCTGACTGTGAACAGCGATTGCACAGTGAAAGGAGCCTCCGTAGTCAAAAGGCTCTGACTGCACAGGAGCGGGCGACAGGCGCGTCACGCCCCGTCGCCTCATCGTTAATGCAGGTAGTTGGAGCCGCTAGAGTTCTTCGGGTGGATCGGCCCGGCAAGCCGAGACGATCGGCTCTCGGGGCCGCACTCGGGGCCGAGGCGATCGGGGGCAGTCGGCACCGGGGCAGTCGGCACCCGAGCAGTCGGCATCGGCTCCGGGGTAGTCGGCAGTCGGCAGTCGGCCCTATGGCCGGGCATCAGCCCTCGGGAGCAGTCGGCACCCGGGAGCAGTCCAGTCGGGAATCGGCACCCGAGTCCGGGGCGACCGGCGCCCGGGACCGGGGGATGCGCGTCCAGGCCCGGCCAGTGCCCGGGCCCTGGATACTTGGCGGGAGAGCGGCCGTAGCCGGTCTTCTCTTGCGCAAAATGTGGATTCCGGAGTATTTGCCGCGGCCGAAGACCCTCGCGTCCCCGGGGACTGGGGGTCCCCAGTCCCATTTCGCTGACAACAGCGAAGAGGACTACCTGGAGGACTAGGAGGGAGCCCAGTCAAGTGCATGGAGTGGGAATCGTCACGCTGTTGTTTATTTATCCGCTGCTAGAACTTTATTGTACTGAGAGATATCATTCACCTCTGTAATAAATGCTTACGCTATGTAACCAATTACTTTGATTATCAATTTTGTCATGTGTGCCTCGGTTGATTCCTGGACGAGAGTTTACACACAATAAAACTCCAGAATTTTGGATGGAAATTCTGGGCGTGACACTCATATACCAGTAGTGCACTACTCGGGAAAGACTAAAAGGTTAAAGATCTTTGACTTTATGTTTAATTGTTTTACAATTAAGCGCAAAGTCGGGGGCTACACCTAATAGGTGCGCCTATTCGGTGTACACTATTTATACTTCTATCTGAAGCCCTTCATAGCCTCGTTGCCAGCTGATATGAAGCAGGACTTGGGAGAAGAAGCACTCAGACAAAGAGTACTCGGGAGCAATGCACTCGGGAATTCTTCACTGTGGAGGATGAGCACTCGGCATCAGCTGTGACTCAACTATGAAGATCTCGGGGGCTACTGTGGAGGCCGTGGGCCCCGGGTACCTCATGACAAGCATATAGGCCACTCGAATAGAGAATGGTCCTAATCTTGTAGTTAGGGATATAATAGGACTTGGCAGACTTAACCTTGTACGACAGGGAAAATACAATCCTAGTCGGGCACATTGTATTTCTAAAAGGAGATCCCTTGGTCATAGTCGACTGGGACTCCTACTTGGTAACCATGTCCCCCATTATATAAGAAGAGGCAGGGCGCCCCCTGAGGGCATAAGAAGTCATACATCCTCAAAGAAAATACACCGCAATTGGACGTAGGGTATTACCTCATCTTGAGGGCCTGAACCAGTATAAACCTTTCGTGTTCCTTTGTAATTCATTGAGTTTCGGTCCGACGATTAGCCCTATATATTTTTTGCCGGTGTAAAACATCGATATTTTGATATCTCTCCTCCTATCAATGGTGACGCATGTCACTGTGTTTGCCACGGGGTGGGGAAGCTGGGTTTGCGGCTGGATCCTGATGCAGGTGGGCGCGAGGTGGGCCCTGCCAACACGAGCCACGTGGGGCCTACTCATTTTTGTGCGTGGCACGGTGAACCCAACGCGCACGCAATCAGCAATGGTGTGGGCAAACGTTTTTTCGTTGCGCATGCTACTTCTTTCTATTTTTGACGCGCACACCGATTAGGTCTAACGGGAGACCACGCGCGGTTGTGGGCGCATCCATATAGCTAGTGTGTTTTGTCAAAATTTTGGATCCGGCCGTTAGCTAGCAGTAGCACACGGGTGCTCAAACTCGAGCGACCTGTGCCCGGCCAGGTGTGTCGTGGATTGACCCCGCTCCTAGATAACTGCCAGCAACCGTACGATTTCTTGAATTCGTTCACGGTCTTTGAGAAAGATCATCGGCTCACGCGCGCGCGCGAATCTGCGGGACAAAAATAGCAGCCGCTGCAAGCGCAAAATGTGCAAAGGAGCTGAAGCTACCACTTCACTTGCCTGCTCCGCTCCTTAACTAGGACTACAGCGCGCGCGCGTTGTACCGAACCGCCGCATCGGGCGGCCGGGTCGCATGCAACCTCACCTCCCGCTTTACTCCTCCCACTATTCGCAGCCGCTTTTCACGTCGCCCTCCCAATTAAACCTCCCATCTAGCAGCTGCCTTCACGGTCGTCTCAGCAAGCACAAGAGGCAAACACAGTTACACCACCGGACCAGCATGCTAGCGGCGCCAGCGCTCCGCCAGCTGCTCGGCGTCCTCCTGCTGCAAACAATATTGTTGCTGTGGCCGGCGGTGGTGAGGGCGCGGGTGACGGCGCTGATCGTGTTCGGTGACTCCACGGTGGACGCCGGCAACAACAACGCGGTGCCGACGGTGGTGCGGAGCAACTTCCCGCCCTACGGCCGCGACTTCCCGGGCCGCCGCGCCACGGGCCGCTTCTGCAACGGCCGCCTCGCCACCGACTTCTACTCCCAGGCGTACGGCCTCCGCCCCTTTGTCCCGGCCTACCTCGACCCGGACTACGGCATCCGGGACTTCGCCACCGGCGTCTGCTTCGCCTCCGCCGGCTCCGGCCTCGACGTCGCCACCGCCGGCGTCTTTGTGAGTAAACCGCCACTTCTTTTGCTTTCTTTGTGCTGCAGCTTCTTCTTCATTAATTTAATCACGAGTGTAATTAGTTGCCACTTCATTCTTAATAGTTCATATTCATTTACTAAGAAGAAGATTATTACATCTGCGTTTAGCTCGTAGTATCAACTTATTGCAGCGCAGGACTCGCTAGTGGTTTTTCTCTTTAACTTTTTGTGAAGCAAACAGGATGTGACTGATCATACAGTTTAACACAGGCTGGCTGCTGTCACCTGTCAGCTCGTAGAACGGTGTAATGCGCCTTTTGTCGTAGGAGATGCCTGACACCTGTCTATACATGTCAACGTTTCAAAGACCACTCATGTCCATGTATAGGGTCCAATTCACGTATAAGATCGGTTGAGTATCATTGTATCAACAGTAGAAAATTGAAAAAAAACAATTTATTGATAAACTTTATATTTATATTATTAGCGTTTTAAAAATCAAGACTGAAAAATAGATTACGTTAAAAAACTTAAAACCAACTTTAAAATTAAATTTTAAAATTCAAATTTTAATTATATGCGGCTGATAAACCATTCAGCACACGATGAAGGCATACCACTCTACTGTAAAATATGCAACTAAAATGGCACTAAAACTTGAACAAGTATAGGGGCCTATGGTTATTTACGTATATACTCTCTATTTCTAAAATAAGCTCATTTTTTGTCAATATCATTTGTTTTATAAAGACTTCATCTTTATAGCAATTAATATATTAGAGTTTGTTAAAGTAGAAGATAAATATATTAAAAATTACTAAAGTGAGGAACAAGTGTATTAAAATTTATTAAAATAAAGGCAAGTATATTAGAGTTTGATAAAGTAGATAACATTCTAGTTTTTTACTTTATATTAGTATATGTGATATAGACTAAAACTGAGCTTATTTTAGAATGGAGGGAGTAGATATTTGTAGCTTCTTGAAAATTCCGTACAAGCCTCATTCCCTTTTAAAGAATTCTGAAACAGTACGTAGACCAAATTCCAGCTTTAATCCTGCATGTGCACATACTCAGTGAAGTATGTTCTAGATTTATGGATAATTATTAGAAATTAACTAAGTTCAAACTCCACGTGTACAAGTACAAATAAAATCCCACGCTCACACACACATACATGGGGCACAAAATCCACATTGGTTCAATGATCGGCCAGTTGCTTGCACTGCTATACTAGTCATGGTCCCTGTGGCATTTACTGCCTAGTCAGGTGAAATGGCACTATGCCATGTGTGTGCATGAACTGATGTCAGCGAAACTCATCATTTTCACAAGTCATTAACGGTGTGTTTTGGCCGTTCCCCCACCACCCAAATTGTTGGCGTTGGCTATATAGACCAAGGCTGTGTTTGGAAGGAGGCGTTTGGCTGATATTTTTAGCGAACGAGATAAGTCAATAACGTATAATTAATTAAGTTTTTGTTATTATAAACTTAAAAATAAATTTATTTTATTTTTTAAAGTAACTTTTAGATAAAAAAATTTTAAAAAAAAGAAACATATTTATGGAAAATAAGAGCGTTTTTACTCCCAACATCACATTCCAAGTATACCCAAATGCTCTTGCCTTCCAAGTAGGCCAGCTTCTACGAGAGCGTGCGGAATGAATTTGGTTGAATTTGGTCCTGGTTCGAATGCTGGGTGGACTGGAGCTACTGTAGCTAGGGTAAAAAGGAAGCGTCACTGACTCAAGAAGCCGAGGTCGGGAGAATATTTTTGAGCTTTGGAATATTCTTGAACATCCAGTAGCGGAGAATAGAAAAAAAGAATGTGGTGCGAGTACAAGTGGTAGAGTGAATACATAACAAGAAAAAAGAAAATATATAACAACGTTTTCATAATGGCATAATAATATTAAGATAAACTAACTGGACCCAACAAATGAGAGCTGAAAAATTAGAGGACCCTAGGCCTCAGCCGCTGCTCGCCTGCCTCCGGCGCTTTGCTTGGCCTGCTCTAAGCTTCTTCGTTGGCTGCTGGCCACATCCCGCGGACCCGGCCTGCCTCCGCCCACAAGCCGCACCTGCCACCCCTGCCTTCATGCCTAGCACATACGTCATCCCCACCTCTACATATCCCCGAATCCCTCTATTGCTATGCACTGCGGTTCAACCCAGGAAGCAACCCACGGTCACCATCCAGCAAGTAATCAATTAAATGAAACCCACGGGCTATGGGCCATGCAGCCACAGCACAACAAGAGTGCAAGACCGCAAAAGCCAGCGTGTGCACCTCGCGCTTTCGTCCATGGCAATAGCGCTGGCCAGGGGTTTACGGAAGGCGAGAAGGGAAATGGGTGGTACTCGTGGGGCAACTGAGGTATGGTGAGTACCACATCTTGTGTAACACCCCCCAGTCTCAAATCCGCACAACTCACCATATGAATACTTACACTTTTGTTTTTACTTCATATAAAAACATAAACATAAAGGTGCTATGATGGAAGTAAACTGGGTATATAAGCTAACCTAAAACTATTTTGACTTTTTATGTGAGACTATTCTCATCAAACAAACACCTAGACTTAACGGGCCTAAACCAGAACAAGAATACTAAACTGACCAAACCAAACTACAAATAGACTACAGTATTATACCTTGCCATGACGAGTGCTTCGCCCTCAATTCTATTGATAGGCAGCTAGCTTAGAGCCCTAAGACATCCAAAATATGGGCATAAGAGAGAGTCATAGACCCTCTTTTAATGGACCTCGTATCTCTCTGGGAAAGTTACAAGAATTGTAGAGAGGCAAACACAAGAGAGGAATTGCATAAAGCTATAGGTGGCCAAACGGGCCGCCCGGCCCGGCCCGGCCCTAGCACGATAGTGGCACGGCACTATGCGGCACGGCCCGTGTAGGCACGGTTCCTGTAGCGGGCCGTGCCGTGCCGGCCCGCGTGCCTCCCCCCCGGCCCAGGCAAGGCACGCCGAGGTCGTGGGCCGTGCCGTGCCGGCACGGCTCGTCGGCGGCCCACCGTGCCCGGGCCGGCCCGGTCCGCCGACGCCTGCCGCCGCGCGTCCGGCGTCCCCGGGCTCGGCCGCTTGCCGCCGCCCTCCGCCGCCGTCTCCCCGCCTGCGCGCCGCCCCCTCCACCGCCTGCCGCCGCCTCGGCCTCCTCCCGGCCTCCTCGGCTCCTCCGCCTCCTCCCGCCGCGTCGGCCTCCCGCCGCGTCGGCCTCCTCCGCCCCCTCCGCCGCCGCCTCCCGCGAGCGCCTCCCCGGCCTCCGCCGCCGCCTCCCCGCCTGCGCGCCGCCCCCTCCACCGCCTGCCGCCGCCTTGGCCTCCTCCCGGCCTCCTCGGCTCCTCCGCCTCCTCCCGCCGCCTCGGCCTCCTCCGCCCCCTTCGCCGCCGCCTCCCGCGAGCGCCTCCCCGGCCTCCGCCGCCTGCCGCCGCCCTCCGCCGTCGCCTCCCCGCCTACGCCGAGCCCCGTGCCGGCTCGTGCCCCGTGCCCCGCGCCTCTTGCCGTGCCCGTGCCCCACGCCCCTTGCCGTGCCCGTGCCCGCGCCCCCGCCCCGTGCCCAGTTCCCGTGCCCGTGCCCCGTGCCCGTGCCCCGTGCCCAGTGCCCGGTCGGGCCGCTACAGTCCACGGGCCGTGCCGTGCCGGCCCGCCGTGCCGCACCGCCAGCCCAGGCACGGCACGGCTACTCGGGCCGTGCCGGCACGGCCCACGGCCAACCGTGCCGGGCCGGGCCGGGCACGGTTACTGTAGCACCATGCCAGGGCCGGCCCGACGGGGCACGGCCCATTTGGACATCTCTACATAAAGCAAACAAGGGAAAGCAATGGGTTTTTATCGAGACTCGGTCCGGATGATATGGTTTTAAATATTGTAGCTTTTTTAAAGCCTACTGAGACTCGAACTTAATACCGTAGCAGACTTAATACATTATAAGGATGCCCTTTGGACTTCTCTAATTTAGAACACAATACAAGAAAAATCTAAGAATAGTAAAAGAAAACATAAGAATATGATGGAACCGGAGGTGTAAAATATAGGATTATAAATAGGGAATGTCATATGTACACAGTATTTTCCGTGCATACACCATGTACACCAACAAACAAATATTAGAAAAAATTATAGAAAAATTTATACATGTACTTTTAATAGTGCTATATATATAAATTCTCATCTTTAAATTTATTATATATAGAGAGAAAAAAAGATAAAATTGTGACAGATTTATACTCTTAAAATTGTCGGATTTTTTTAGACTAAAATATAATTAATTTAAAGATGAGACTTTATACACATGTATAATATTATTGGAAGTATATGTATATTTTTTCTATAACTTTTGATGATATTTGTTGGTGTGTACGGAAAGCTTACGTGCATATGATATGTTCTCTTATAAATAAAACACATGAATTTTTCAAAACACAATTTTGACATTACTGTTATAGAAATAATTGTCAAGCGAACTATAAATCCCAGATTTTATCAAATGTGCCTGCAATGCTTTTCTAGATCATATTCTCGTCTGCAAATGTATTCTTTCCCGTGCGCTAGCACAAAGAGGAAGGTTTTTTCCAAGTGTTTTGGAAACTTTTTTCCGTGTGCTTTTTCTAGGGAATAACATTTAAAAATATTTCTATACGACAAAAACAGCTGCATTTAGTATGAACAAGTGTATACTCTTTTCATTTTAAAATAATAAAATCTAGTACTGAATGTGATATATTCTAATATTATAAACCTGGACAGAAAATCTATCTATATTCTATTCAAATTCGTAATATACATCTAATATTAAATTTTATTATTTTACGAAAGTACTTCCTGTCGGGAAGTACATCCACTTGTGACGTCTTGTGGCTTTGGACCATGCATGCATGAGAATTTAATTACTGCACCAAGAAAAGTATATACTTTCGTTGCCCTTTTCAGCATGATTCTCACTACCTTTGCATACGAAGGCATGCAGCTCGTGTCGAAGAACTTGTGAACCCGTTTTGTCCTACCGCCAACGCCATTAATGAAGCAATGGACCAGTATCGTCTTGGAGAATTTAATCTATTATTATTTATTTATGAAAAATTAATGATATTCTTAAACTTATTTTGGGCCAGGGGAGTAGTATCAAATCTGTGAAAAATGGTGTAAAACAAAACCATTTTAAAAAATAATCTAGCCAGACCATTTTCAAAAAGTCAAATCAAAATATTAAAAATACTACTTCTTCGCTTAATATTTAACGCCGTTAACTTATGAACGTAATTTTACTTATTCACTTTATAAAAATTTTATATGCTCAAAGTACTTTTAATAATAAAAATAAATCATAATAAAATAAATAATAATTATGTAACTTTTAATAAGTTAAATGCTCAAACATATATCAGGAAGTCAAATATATCAAACATTAAGAAAAAAGTTAAATATATCGAGCATTAAAAATAATAATTAAATTTTAAACATGTTAACTGCAACTCTCCGAGACGGGGAGATTCAATTTGCACATCCCAGTGGGTCCTCGAATAAACATAATTATCGGTATATATATATATATATATCTCTATCTATCTATCTGTGACGGTTGCAGTCAGTGATCCCGCTGTGGAAGCAAGTGGACTACTTCCGGGATTACAAGCAGCGGCTGGCGGCGCACCTGGGCGCGGCGGAGGCGGCGGCGGTTGTGTCGGACGCCGTGTACGCCATCAGCGTGGGCACCAACGACTTCATCGAGAACTACTTCGCCGGCACGACGCGCCGGTTCCTCCAGTTCAGCGTGGCCGAGTACACCGATTTCCTGGTCGGCCTCGCCCGGGCCCTCCTAGTGGAGCTCTATGGCCTCGGCGCCCGCAAGGTCGCCTTCACGGGCCTCGCCGCCGCGGGCTGCCTCCCGCTGGAGCGCGCCCGCCGCATGATGCTCTGCGCCGAGGAGTACAACGCCGCGGCGCGGAGCTTCAACGCAGCGCTCCGCGGCATGGTCGACGAGCTCGCCGACGACCTCCCCGGCGCGCAGCTCCGCTTCGCCGACGTCTACGACTTCTTCGCCGACATCCTCAGCTACCCGGCACGATACGGCAAGCTTAGCTGCTACTATTGCTATCACTCTCGTCGTTGTCGTTGACTGACACCGGTGAGGTGTACCTGTGCGGTGTGCAGGGTTCACGAAGGCGGAGGTGGGGTGCTGCGGGACGGGAACGTACGAGATGGGGTACACGTGCAGCGCGTGGGACGCGCGGACGTGCAGGGACGCCGACAGCTACGTGTTCTGGGACGCCGTGCACCCCACCGAGCGGGCCAACCGGATCATCGCCGATTACCTCTTCAATACCACCTTCTCCCAATTCCTCTGATCGATCCATGTAGCCGTGGATCGATCAGCTACTTGTAATCTTTCATTTATAGTATTTAGGGGGTACGAGCTAGCTAAGTAGGAGCAAATACATTGGATTGGATTTTCTGGCTTCTCTCCTGGAAGCCCGATTAGTATTAATGGTATTAGTATCGAGCAGATGTAGTTCGGCACTCATCACGTTGGCAATAGAAAAAGTGATTCACTCTACCAACTGCCATCGGCATGCATGCTTTCGGGAAAATATAAACTACAGATCAGTACGGTTCGTTACATTCTTTTTTATCAAACTGTTACTTTCCCTATAAAAAAAATGTCAGTTTTTCTCCAAGTTCACTCGAAACTAATCCGTTTCCATTTTTGCAAATCCCTAACAAAAACTACTAGCAAGAAGAATTTTGAGCAGGATCACAACATTTTGATGGCGGCACACGTTTGCTCTCTGTGCTCTCCCTTAAGAGCAGACCTCATCCTCAAATCAATTCTCCAGATTTTTGACAAGGCAACAGAATAGTACTCTAAAAGCTACACACAAAAACTACCAAACGAAATCATCAACCAGCGGGACTGCAAAATGGGAACAAGTAAAAACAATCAGCCGAATTGAACAAGCCTTCTGATCTCCAAATTTTATTCTGCTCTCTACTCAAAAATGTGTCAAACTGAGCTGAATTGTACAAAGACTAGTCAAGATACGTTCAGAACTCGGATGTACAGCCGGGGATCCAAGCTAGCTACCTACACAACTTGCCACAACTCTGCCATCTATACCCACGCCGGCCGGCCGGCCGGTTCTTTCCTTCAGGCCGGATGGATCTCACCGTCCTTCTCGCCACCGCTGCCTCCCTACCGGAGGTCTGAAACCGCCATCCACGATGAGAAAGAACAGCTGGGCCGAGACAGAGCAGCCGAAAACCACACGGCCGGCATTCCGGCGGTTTTTGCAGGAAAATACGTGCAAGGCGGCGCGACACAATGCTCTACACTTGCCTGTTGCTACGAGCAGCTAGCTGATCGCTAGTTGTGAGACGGGTTGGCGTGGGACCCGGGCACGTGGCGGCCGAGGCTGGCACCCGGCCGCCGGAACGGCGCTGCCGTCCGCCACCCGCCGACGTCCATCTCCTGCTGACGCGCTTTCGACGCCGTCTCAGGCGACGTCCTCACCGGCGCCACCAATAGCTTCCTCGAGTAGGAGTAGTAGTACCTCTCCGTCGTCATCGCCGCCGCCGACGAGAAGCTCACAAGAAGCGTCATGGCTAGCAGGAGAGCCGCACACTGTAACGATCGGAATCCAGCCATCCTGTGGCTGCTGGTTGACTAGCTGAGCTTAGCTACTGGGAGTGAGAGGTGTGAGCAATGGAAGCAGGGGACGTCTCTGCTTCTGCTGGTGGTGGTTGGGGAAGATGCACTTGTTGTCTCGATGAGAGTTGGATCGGAGTTTTAAGTGGCGGATGGTGGTTTGGGAGCTTAATTGTCCTGTAGGTGGTTATTTCTAGTGTCAACTGGATGAAAAACTTAGTATAGATGGCGAGACTGTCATATGCAAGCGCACATGTGGTTAAACTGGCTCCATGTGCAACCGCCGCACCTAGCTAGCTAACTGGAGTAGATCAGGTCGGAATCTGAAGGAAGAGAGTAAAGAAAACAGTATACTGGTCTTGTTAAAGGTTCTAGTTGTATCCTATGTCTATACATCCAGAGAACATTCAGATCAAACTGTGAAATTCCATCTGCTGATATTCGCATGTCAGATCGCACCTTCTGTTCTTTATTACTCCATGAGAAACGATCTAAGTAACTGCCTCCTAACATGGTGATCTACCGAATTAATGCCAATGCTAACCTCCGATAGTTTCCCTTCAGTTGCGCTGAACATGTAGAGTGGTTGTGTTTTTTTTGTTTGTCAGTAGGCGAGGAATAAGTGGATCATGCATGTGATCATCTTTGACCAGGCTTAAGACCAGACATACGTATTACATAGACGTATATATGCAAGCAGCGATCCAGATTTCTGCAAGTCTGTACCTGTAAAACCAAAACGGGCATTGATATATATGTTACTAGTACTATACAATTAAAATTTGACACTTGATTAACGCAGCAAGCAACCCGGAGGGTCACGCGAGCACGTGATGGCAACACATGGCCGGACGAAGGAGGCCGATCAAGCTGGTGCGCCGGTGGTGACGACGACGGGAGTTAACCCACCGGCTGCCTCGGGATTGCCGTGCGCATCTTGACCGTGGGCCGCCGCCTGTGCCTAAAATTCCTTCCCTTTTGCCTGCTGCTTCCCACGCATTTGGTTTCTCATTAGACCAAGTACATGTTTGCGAAATCCCTCACACACGCTCACTCTGATTTCTGTTGCGGAGAAAACTAAAGTCTGAATCTTTTTGGATGTGAACAGTAACCTAAAGAAAAATTCAGAACACACACAGAAGACAGTTTTTTGTGCTGCGAATTACATACAGCTTTTCGGGGTTTTCTCTCTATTTATTCTCCTCCACTACAGGAGTTAGTTACATGCACAACTGAAAACAAATCTCCCAGATCGGCCAGTGACCGCGCCATCCCACGATCTGAACCGGGTCATCACAACTGAAAACAGGAAACAAGCAAAACTGAAGAAACTACTTTGCCAGCCGAATCCAATGTCTCCAGCCAGCCACTGCATGCAATGCAACGAGAAGTAAGCAAAAAAAATGCTCAAGATTACATGATTAACTTCAACAATTCACCCCCTAATCTTGAAGCATCAAACCTGAACCAGGCCCAATCTTCTTCTTAGTTCCTGAAAGCAAATTCTGCCTAGTGGCTTTGTCAGAATATCAGCGAGCTAGTCCTCTGAACAGATGTGCTCCACTTTCATCCTTCTTTGTTCAACACATTTTCTGATAAAATGAAAACGTGTATCTATATGTTTGCTTCTATCATGGAGCACTAAATTCTTGCAGAGGTCAATTGCAGATTTGTTGTCAACTTTCAAAACAGCACAAACAGGATCTTGCAGCCTTAGTTCACCTAGCAACCTGCTGAGCCATATGCCTTGACAAGCTACTGTTGTAGCAGCGATATATTCAGCTTCACGCGAAAAGAGTGCTACCACCTTTTGTTTTTGTGACTACCAGCTGATTAAACTATTTCCCAGCATAAACAAAACACCTGTTGTGCTTTTTCTATCACTTATATCTCCAGCCATATCACTGTCACTGAAACCAGTTAGCTGAAAACCTCTTCCATTTTTGTCAAACCTGCAGCCAAACTTCAGTGTTCCATTCACATACCTCAAGATCTGTTTGCTTGCAGCCCAGTGTTCAGTTGTAAGAGCCTCCATGAATCTACTCATATAACCCACTGCAAATGCCAAGTCTGGCCTTGTGTTTACTAAATATCTGAGACTCCCAACTATGCTTTTGTAGAGTGTAGCGTCAATAGGCTGCCCTGATCCTTCTTTAGTCACTTTTAGCTTGGGTTCCATTGGAACTTGAATTGTATTGCATCCTTCCATGCCAGCTTTAGCAATAATCTTCTCTGCATATGCTGCTTGACAAATTGTCACACATTCTTCAGTCTGACAGACCTCCATCCCCAAATAATAGCTCAGTTGTCCAAGATCACTCATACTGAACATTTTTTGCATTTGTTTCTTGAACTCATCGATCTCAAGCACACTTGCCCCTGTGATTATCAAATCATCAACATAAACTCCAACAATTAGCCTTGAAATACCAGTTCCCCTTGTATAAACTGCATGCTCTGTAGCTGATCTAACAAACTTCAGTGAAATCAGACTTGCATCCAACTTAGCATTCCAAGCCCGTGGAGCTTGCTTGAGACCATACAACGCTTTCCTGAGCTTTAGTACTTTTGCAGGATTTTTTCCATCGACAAAACCTAGAGGCTGGACTACATAAACATCCTCCTCAAGTTCACCATTTAAAAAAACAGACTTGACATCCATATGATGTATCTCCCATCCACCTTGAGCAGCAAATGCAATCAACAGACGCACTGTCTCCATTCTTACAACCAGAGCAAAAACTTCACCATAATCAACATTAAATTGCTGAACATAGCCCTTTGCCACCAATCTGGCTTTGTACTTAGAGATCACACCACTAGCATCACGCTTGATTCTGAAAACCCATTTCAAACCAATTGGCTTAACTCCTATCGGCAGATCAGTGAGAGACCATGTATTATTACTTTCAATCGAGTTCATTTACTCAATCATCGCCTTCCTCCAGCAGCTCTCCTTCTTAGCTTCGGTGAAGCTTGTTGGCTCCTCCATCGCCACCATGCACTCATCGCCGTAGTCAAAATCGAGTATCGGCATCGTGGTGGCGAGTGTGTTCGCCACCGTTCTGTATCTTCGAGGTGCCTCATCGGACCCATCACTGGCATTGCTTGGAGGAGTACAAAACTCCAGTCCTGGGACACTTGATGTAGGTATCACCGGCTCGACCACCTCTCCCGGGGACACCACGGCTGGCGTACTTGATGTGATCGGTGAAATGCTCCCTACTTCTTGGGTTGTTGCCTGATCTGTGGTGCCACCATCATGAATCGGTGCTGTGAAATTCTCCACAGAGAACTCCACGTATGTGTCTTCATCATCCTCTTGATCACCTCCGTGATCGCCCTAATTCTAGAACGCTGTCTCATCAAAGACAACGTCACGTGACACGCACACGCGTCACGCCACCGGATCATACATCCGGTAGGCCTTAGTTCCATCTTCATAGCTGATGAAAACCATCCTTGTACCACGATCATCAAGCTTCCTCAAGTTTGGCCTCGCTGTCTTAACATGTCCGACACATCCAAACACACACAGGTGTTTGACCGTGGGACATCGACCATGCCACGCCTATATGGCGTCACCCCGTCAAGGCTTTTCGTCGGCGACCTATTCAGAACGTACACCGCTGCCACAACTACCTCTCCCCAGAAGTAAGCCGGCATACCGGCTACCTTCAGCATGGAACACGCCGTGGCAACCACAGTTTGGTTTCACCGCTCGACGACACCATTCTGCTGTGGCGAGTAGGGTGCAGTGAGCTGGCGCTTCACCCCACGATCGGCGTAGTACTCCGTGAACTCCATAGAGGTAAACTCCCCGCCGCGATCGGTACGCAGCGCCATCAGCTTCCTCCCGCTCTCGACCTCGACGTCGGCCTAGAACTGCTTGATCGCCTTTGCTGCCTTGTTCTTCTTGAAGAGAAGGCGGATCCACATGAATCGGTTCATGTCGTCGACGAGGAGTAGGAAATATTTCTTTCCCCCTAGTGTCGCTGGCGCAATCGGCCCACACAGGTCGCTGTGCACCAGCTCGAGCACCGCCTGCGCCCTGTACGTAGCCTCCTCCGGAAACGGCGTTCGCCGTTGCTTGCCCGCGAGGCACCCATCGCAGAGTTGATCGACATGATCAATCGTCGGGAGCCCGCGGACCATATCACCTTGTGCCAGCCTTCGTAACGCCTAAAAATTTAGATGGCCGAAACGGGCACGCCATTGCCACCGCTCGCCACCAAACACACTGGCTTCGCCAGGCTCAGCTTGAGGATGTAAAGGAAGCCCGTGGAGCGCTTTACCTTGGCGAGTAGGAGATCACCGGGATCACGTAGCGTCAGAACACCGTGTCGAATATGCGTGTCGTAGCCATGCGCGTCGAGCTGACCGACGCTGATGATGTTCTTGCGGAGCTTCGGGATGTAGTACACCGCCTCCAACGAGCGATGATCACCGTTCTTGCACTGGAACAACACCGTCCCGCGTCCACGGATATTGACCACAGAGCCGTCTCCGAACTTCACAGTCCCCACGACTCCGGTGTCGAGCTCGGTGAACGGTGAGCGCACGCCGGTCATGTGACTTGTGGCCCCTGTATCCAGGAAGCACTCATCCGTCTTATCTTCGTCGCCCCCGTCGCCCAGCTCCACCGAGTTCACCCTTTTCTTAGTGAGATGCACCTCGTGCACATGAGGTGTTCGACTGAGTGTCACCTCGCCGGTGAGGGACAACCCAACCATGTGCGCCATGAGCAGGGTCGGCTCCTCCTCCTTCCCTTGTGTTAGATTGGCCTCCGCCTTGCGCGGCCGCCGTGGCTTGCGGCATTGCTTGGTGTAGTGGCCGTAATTGTTGCAGTTGAAGCACTTCACCTTGGCGAGATCACGGCCACCGCCACCGGCGGACGCGGCCTCCTTCCCTTTCGACGAACCAGCGCTCTTGCGCCAATTGTCTTGATCACCGCCGCCCTTTCCGCCGCCACTGGAGCCTTCATGCTCCCTTTCCCTCATGCGCGCCATCCACTGCTCCTTGGTGAGGAACAGCTTGCCGCCGGTGGCTTCTCCCTCGTCGTCGCTGCGGTTGTCCACCGAGGACAGCCGGCCGACGAGTTCCTCCATGGGCATGGTCTTAATGTCGAGCAACTGCTTGATTGAAATAGCCACCTGCTTGTATTTCATTGGAACAACATGAAGGAATTTCTTGTTCACGTACTGGTCTTCCATCTCACCCCCCATGTCGTGGATATCCGCGACGACAGACGTGAGCCGCGTGGCGAATTCTTCCGGCGCCTCACCATCCTTGAAGCACATGGACTCGAATTGTTGCCGGAATGCCTGCTCCTTGGCCTCCCGGACACGGTCGACGCTGACCCGCATGGTCTTGATGGCGTCCCACGCCACCTTCGCCGTGTCATGTTTGGCTAGTGCTCGCAACATCTCGCGAGGCATGGCCTGTAGAATCGCAGCGAGGGCCGCCCGATCCTCACGATACTCGGCGTAGCCTGGATCAATCGCTGCCCAGAGACACTGTGCTTGCAGGTTGACGCGCATGAGCAACGCCCAGTCGGGGTAGTTCGTCCTCGTCAGCGCTAGAAGCCTTGCTCCCCCGCCAATCTCCCTCGACAGCGGCACAAGTGGCATTTGGGCACCGTCTGCGCCACCCGAGCCGCTTGCTTGATCGTCGCCGCTGCCCCTCCTGGCGCCGCGCCTTGGCGGCAGGGTGTAACGACCACCACCTTCCGTCGACATCGTCTCAGCACCAAAGCCGCAGCTCTGATACCAATTGTTAGCGAAATCCCTCACACATGCTCACTCTGATTTCTGTTGTGGAGAAAACTAAAGTCTGAATCTTTTCGGATGTGAACAGTAACCTGAAGAAAAATTCAGAACACACACAGAAGACAGAGTTTTTTGTGCTGCGAACTACATACAGCTTTTTGGGGTTTTCTCTCTATTTATTCTCCTCCACTACAGGAGTTAGTTACATGCACAACGGAAAACGAATCTCCCAGATCGGCCAGTGACCGCGCCATCCCACGATATGAACCGGGTCATCACAACTAAAAACAGGAAACAAGCAAAACTGAAGAAACTACTTTGCCGGCCAAATCCAATGTCTCCAGCCAGCCACTACATGCAATGCAACGAGAAGTAAGCAAAAAAATGCTCAAGATTACATGATTAACTTCAACAGTACAGTATGTAACTTTAGCTGACTATAATATGTTCAAGTTGGTAAAATTGATGATATGGAGCACAAATGAGTCGAGAGAGAGAGTGTGAGCGAAGGACACAGTAGTCGCTGGCTGCACACAATCTCAAGGCAAGAAAACCAGCAGCATGGCTGCTCCTACTGAACCGATTATGGGTAGGCTTCGAAAGCACATAATAAATTTTTTTACCGTGTAAACTAAAAAACCTATGAGTAAAGGATCATGGATCTTTACCGCTCGACATGCAGAGTAGCAAAAATAGAGTCGGAGTAACCCGATCTGTTGAAGCGTGCGCTGACATAGAGGAAGTAGTCCATCTCAGCAACCCGATCGTCTCCTACTTATGCACGCATCTTTCTATGTTCAACGCTGACCAACACCGTAACGCAGCAGCGTCTCTACCGGTATCCACACATTTAGGGGTGGAACGTCGTGCGCGAAAGTGCTAGCGCCCACGCATGGTTAGGGTTTTGCTTGTGAGGAGAGATACGGCTAGGGTTTTTGTAACTGTGTGCTTCCACTGCCTCTCACCCTTGAATATATAAAGATTCTAACTGGGCCTCGTAGGCCCATTAGGAACTCTACTCAGATCCCTATCCATACTGAGCCGTGTTTGGATCTCTATCCAAACATTTAGTTCCAACTCGTTAAGTGCGTGACCCCGTAGGTTTATGTATACTCGGTCGCAACCTGAAAACAACTTTTAGCTCCACATGTCAATAGCGGTCTCTAGGACGGCATATCAATCCGTTGAGTATACACAAAGATTATATCGGCTGAACCTATAGTGTATACATGCATGAACCCCTTTGCCACACGATATCGATTAAGCTCAATACGAGATGTGTGCCATTCTTTTAATAACAAAATCATTTACTCGATCATGTGATGGATGAATCAACTTGTGATTGACTGACTCCTCAATCACTCGGTATGACCATACACTTCTGTAGTTCATTACATTGAGTGGCCCAGGGATATCTCTCCCATTAATTAGGAGGGGCAAGTCTCATCTTGATTATTCACATCCCACTATATGTTTCATAGCAAACGTATAGATTATTTTTATAACTACCCAGTTACGGAGTAGCATTCGACGACCCCAAAGTAAGCCATTACACATGTTAGAAACCATGACAATTTCAAGTATAAGGTTTCTACACCAACACTGCTTGAGACTAACTGATGACACATCATATATAGCTCTTGCAGTATCTTAGATTGGGTCTATCCAACAACATGTTCTCTAACATATGTCCATATTATCGATTTGGTATCTCTATATCATGATCCA
This sequence comes from Oryza meyeriana var. granulata, assembly GCA_003991445.1. Taxonomy (NCBI): domain Eukaryota; kingdom Viridiplantae; phylum Streptophyta; class Magnoliopsida; order Poales; family Poaceae; genus Oryza; species Oryza meyeriana. The sequence goes on from RYFJ01001821.1 coordinate 141,859, forward strand.
TGAGACATGATTATCTATCAATACATATGTTAATCTTAGAATCATATCCGTTCCACATATGATATATAATCAAAGATCATTTAGAAATAGTAACATATCACGTAAAGAGTCTCATGAATAAGTTACATACTCCTTGATCAATAATAAGTTATCTATATCAAGGTACTCTTTATTTATATATTCGTAAACATTGTGTGTGGTACAATCTTCTCTATGATTTCCTCTAGGCCATATCACCAACAGTCTCCCACTTGCACTAGAGTCAATCATATAAGTATCTAATACCCATTGGCCTAATGTGCGTCTCGTGCTTTGGCTGAGTGAGCGGCTTTGTCAACGGATTTGCAACATTCAAATCCATATATATCTTGCATATCTTCACATCCCCTCTATCAACTATCTTGCGAATGAGGTGATACTGCTGTAGAATGTGCTTAGACTTCTGATGCAATCTAGGCTACTTGGCTTGTGCAATGGCCCTACTATTATCATAGTAGAGGTTCACTGGACTGAAAGCACTAGTCATCACACCTAGCTGAGAAATAAATTTCTTGATCCAAATAGCCTATTTCGTAGCTTTGGAAGATGCTATATACTCGGACTTCATTGTAGAACCAGTCTCAGTGTCTTGCTTAAAACTCTTTCAGCTCACTGCTTTGCCATTGAGGCAGAACACAAATCCAAACTATGATCTAAAATTATCTCTGTCAGTTTGGAAGCTTGTATCGGTGTAACCATTTCAATGAGCTCTTTCTCACCTCCATAGATGAGGAACTTCTCAAGTATTTTAGGATGCTCTTTATGGCTATCGAGTGACCTTCACCTGGGTCTGATTGGTATATGCTTGTTGCACTTAGTGCATATGAAACATATGGGCGCGTACGAAGCATGGTTTACATAATGGACCCAATTACTGAAGCATACAGAATCACATTCATCTTATTCCGCTCATCAGTAGGGTGAGAACACTTACTCTTGCCAAGATTGATACCATGTGATATAGGCAAGAAACCTTTTTTGGAATCCTACATGTTGAACTTCTTCAACATCTTGTCAATGTATCTACTCTGCCTTAATCCAATTAGCCTCGTTGATCTATCTCTATAGATTTTAATGTCCAGAATGTATGCTACTCCCCTAAGTCTTTCATCGAAAAACTATTTTTTAATGATGTCTGAACGGATTAAAGCATAGAAATATCATTTCCAATCAATAATATATCATCCACATATAGGATTAGAAGTACAAGTACGCTCCCACTAATCTTTTTGTAAACATAAGGCTCTTCTTCATTTTTAATGAAGCCAAACCCTTTGACTGGTTCAACAAAACGAATATTCCAACTCCATGATGCTTGCTTCAACCCATAAATGAATTTTTGTGACTTTCATTTGTTTCCAACTGATCGAGGATCAACAAAACTCATTAAGGAAAGCCGTTTTGACACCCATCTTCCATATCTCATAATCGAAATATGCCGCAATTAAGAATGATCTGAATAGACTTTAGCATCATGACGGGTGAGAAAGTTTCATCATAATCAACACTTTGAATCTGTTCGAAACCTTTTGCCACCAATCGTGTTTTATAGATGTGAATATTTCCATCTACATCTGTCTTTTTCTTAAAGACCATTTACGCTTAATGGTTTTTACACCATGAGGTGGATCAACCAAGTTCCAAACTTGATTGTAGTGCATGAACTCTATCGGATCTCATGACACCAAGCCATTCTTAGAGTCTGGTCCCACCGTTGCTTTTTCATAGGTTGCAGGCTGATCATTGTCTAACAACAATATATCACGTTGCTCTATAGTCAACAACATATATCCCACAAGTACATGCCATGACCTCTCTAACCTACATAGGGCCGACACATCTACAACAAATTCAACAATATCTTATTCAAGGTGCACTTCTAGTGCTTCTCGAATTTCTTTGAGGCGCACTTCTTGAAAGAAATTTCCTTTCCAAGAAGACACCTTGTCAGGCGACAAACACTTTGCCTTCTTCCCGATTATAGAAACAATATCCTTTTGTTTCCTTAGAATACCCCACAAAGAGGCATTTGTCGGACTTAGGTGTAATCTTGTTAGATTGGAAACGTTTTACATAAGCCTCAGATCCCCATCTCTTTAGGAAAGACAGATCGGGACGCTTCCCTATCCATATCTCATATGGTGTTTTTTTATGACTTTGATAGAACCCTGTTTAGTGTGAACGCAACTGTTTCTAGAGCATAACCCAAAAAGATAATGGATGATTAGATTGGCTCATCATTTACTGCACCATGTCTAACAATGTACGATTTCTCTGTTCGGATGCCTCATTCCATTGAGGTGTTCCTGACGGAGTTAGTTGTGGAACAATTCCACATTCCTTTAGATGATTACGAAATTCAAGTCTCAAGTACTCGCCCCATGATCAAATCATAGAAACATAATTGTTTTGCCTAAATGATTCTATACTTCACTGTGAGGATACCCCGAGACTTGTACCATGACTTGTGACTCGCCACGTCAACGCTAATTATTAGAGTGGTGGGGTCTCAAATAAAAGCAAATAAATACCATAACAACCACACCTCAAAGCAGACTTAACGTCGCAAACCATAAATACGTTACAAACTCATGGCGCCGAACTCGAAATAAATGAGATACTCAACAAAATAGTCTCGACCGGTCCTCCCCAAGATATGCCCATCAAACCACACGATGGTGGCGACCAAGAGACTATATATCACAGAGGACTCGATCTACCTCGGCTATTAAGCAAATATCTCAACTATTTCAAGCCCATACTTGTGTTCGACTAGCTCCCAAGAAATTAACTAGTCTCACACGTTCATCTCAAGCAATGATATACAATAACAGGGTATACAAGTAAATAAACTAAATTTACAAGTTCAGAGTTTACATAGGCCGACCGGCCAAATAATGAGGTTCAACTATAGCTTGTCTACCCATACCACAAGCAACAGACTAGGGGTAGACCCCTTAAAGAACCAACTTGAAGAAGCAACGGATCCTGTAGAACTCAACCTATAACAAGATTTAGTAACAATAATATAAGCAAGAGTCGGTACATTACCGAAATAATGTACTGGCAAGGATAATCCTACAATGCTATGTGCAAGCTCTTAGTCAAGGAAAGGCTATCTATAGTCCATCCTTTGCATAAAGCCAATTTTTGGTTCACAAGCATTTGCAACGATATTTAGTAAAACAATAAAATATATATGATGTGTAAATAAGGTGATCAACATAATATAAGTATCATACTTGTTACCATCCCCGGCAACAAGTCATCATAATCATCAAAAATCACCAATCCACATCCCAATTTCATAAACACAGTTATAAAACATAAATCTATACTCATGGCACATCACTATGTCGCTCATAACCACGAGCACGGCTAATCGATTAGTTTTGACTCTGCAGAGTTTGTACAACTTTACCTACATGATATGAACACTATAGTTTGTCTCGTGCTGCGCAAAGCACTACCACACTCTACACGTTGAGTGCGGTCTAGAGGTCACAACGAAGCCGTTACATCATTTATTTGTCTAACCTTGCATGAGCACGATGAGTGGAAACACACACTAAGTATAGATCCTTAATGCCATTACAGTGGTTAGCCAAATACCGTAACGCCATGGAGAATCAACCCACATGGCACTCACTGTTGTATTGGACATGCTCAAACCCCCATGCTATAAGTAGAGAAACAACCCATTCACAGAACAGACACACTGGGACGATTCCAGTCCCATCAAATAAACACACGCACATAGGTAGCTTCCATAAACCATCGCCAAACGTAGTTTATACTACAATTGCCTCTCGAATGCAAGGTTAGACAGATATACAACTTAATAGGCTAAGGCCATCCCATACTAACACATGTGGTTATACAGTGAACAATAGAGGGTGGCATAGAGTTCGGTCCTTATTCGACTCAGGCTAACACTCCCCCAATCGACGTGCAACTACAATCATATGTACGTCACTTGCCACCAAAGTCTAAAACCACATTTCTCATTATTTTAGTTCACAAATAAACAAAGAAGTTACCTCTATCCACGAGTTATGAAATTCCCAAAATCTCATTTATAAAGTGATCACAATCTTTTTAGCATAATTCTAGGCATGGCTAAGCAATTTGCATATGTATAAACATGTATAATCCCAAATGAGCAAAAGTCAAATGCTCTAACCATTTCTAAGGTTACAATCAGCAAGGATTATAAGTTTCAAGGTTGATTATGCAACAATTTGGTTATAACTACCAATTCCTACATTTTAGATACCGATAGTTACAATTACACATGCAGTTTTGCAAACAACACATTTCATTTCCCAAAACATAGGATTCAAATTGCTCAAAGAAAGAGAGGAGAATACTTGCCTTACTCTTGGGTACTAGAGCAACAATTAAATCCACTTCTTCATCGACTTCGAATTCGTCCTCTAAAAAAGAAATTTAACATACGGTTGAATAAATAGCAAATAATGCAAAAAATCCAAAATATTCTCATATGCATGAGGCATATGTAATGATTAGGTACTGATCAAAGGTGAATTTAGGTGAAATGATTTCTATTTTATCTCTTTAGTTGGGAGTTACGAATTTTACAAGTCCTTCAATTGGAATACAGTATTTATACCCTATATAGATTTTAGAGATGTTCTAGGAGGTAGTTTTGTCAAATTCTTATTTTTAACATTAAAAGTTGTATTCTCAAAGAAGGGTGGTGAAAGAGATTCTAATTTAGAATTTAACATTTGTGAGATATTTTATTTAGAATTTTTATATGTGAATATGCCTAAATACAAATCAAATTAAATATTCGAAATACTTTAATGTATTTGGAAGCTATGCAGTGAGTTGGTACTGGTCATATATGAGTTTTGGTGAAGAAAATCTATTTTATCCACTTTTACTTAGAAGATATGAATTTTGTAAGTTCTAGGCTTGCATACGGTATCTACACGTATATTTAGTATAAATGTGTTTTAGGACTAGGTTTTTATGAAATCTAACTTTACATATTTGAAGAAGAATGCATTGTGAACTTACTGCCATTTGGTGTAATTCATTTGGAATTAAAATAGAATTTCTATAATTTTGAGAAATTCTTTTATCTCTTGTACCCTATATAAAGTATTCATCTATTATACCAATTTTAAAGGTGTTTTGTTTTCTAACTTTAGTTAATCCTTTGTTTACAGAATTAAAGAGCAAACTATTATGAATCTAACAAAATTGGATTAATGTTATTTGAAGCTAATATGAATTTCCTATGCATTTTAGAAGTTAGTACAATTTTATACATTAATCAAAGTATTTACCTATCACCAAATTTCATAAAAGTGTCTTTTGTACAAGTGTGACCAAGTTTTAGTTTACAGCAACAGAGTACAATACTTAGTGAATTTATTGAATCTTGATTTACCAAAATTGAAGTTAATGTGAAGTGACTAAATATGTTTAAAGTGTTTATGCACTTTTATACTTTGTATTATTTTTTAGGCATATTAAGTACTAGTTCTTTGAGACTTTAATTTACAGAAATAAAATTCATAATTTTGTGATTCCAAAAAAATTTTAATCCTTCAATTTGGACTTAAAATGAATTAGTTATAGATTTTACAATTTATCATTTGTTTAGTTCAACAAATAATATATTTACCCTTTTCTTCAATTTCTTCTCAGATTTTAAATTAGTTGGGTCCACCGGTCAGGTGAGAGAAATATGCAAAAAGGTCTGGGTTTCATGAAATACAACCCGCAGTCCTAGACATGTGTGTAATGGGATTTTGTTATGAATGCTTGAGTTTTTACATATTCTGAACTTAATCCTTGGGTCCACATGTAAGTCTAATAGGTTTTACACTTTAAACCTCAGAAGTTTTAAACTATTCCTAATCATATCCTCATGCTCCTAATCACACGGGCCCACATGTTAGCGAGGCAGAGGCCAGGCGCGGCGAAGCAGGGCAGAGCAGCAGTAGGCGGAGAGCTTCACGGCAGCGCCGGTGGTGAACGGATCCGTATTTCATTAGGCATTCAAAAGAGAAAATGAAGAGGGGGTTGTGGCGAAGCTATTGATGGTGATCCTAGTCCACCGATGGTTTCGAAATCTTAGGTGCAACGGTGGCACAAGCGGCGGAGCAGTTTGGGGCGCTGAGGCAACCGGGGCTATGTTCAAGTTTTGGCAAACCAGTGCATGCATGTGAGCCTAAGAGATACTAGGAACCTCACCGAAGATTGAACGGGGCACAAGAAGGCTTGGTCGACAACGACAGTGTCGGAGATGGCTCAGTAGCGGTGGAATCCATGGGTCAATGGCAACGGCTCGATTCGATCGACAAGCTGCCAAGAGAAGATGTCTATCGTGTTAGAGGTCTCCTAGAGATAGTTCCTATGCGAGGAATCAGACTATATATTACCGAGGATAGCAGAATTGTCAGCGAGGTCTTCAGCAGGAGATGAGGAAAATGGATTGGATCTCGTGGCTTGGGACTTCATGATTCGATTCCTTGGAGCTCCGGGGTCCTAGGGTCAAGGCGATCTCGAAGATGCAGTGGCTCGGCTATAGATGCTTTGAGGCAGTCGAAAGGACGGTGATGTCGCGGCATCGGTGCTTTAGACTCGAGAGCGGGCACGGCGGTGGACAGCTCCCCTTCGATCTACGCGACATGGAAGGCAAGGTACAAAAATGGATTAGGCATTGGGAGAGGATCATGCTCCAGTGCTCTAGTTGCAGCGAAGCTCACTCGAGCGACGGCAATGGTGGTCGAGCACCTGCCGGCCGTTGGGAGAAGAGATGCCGTTCCTAGCAAACTCGAGGTGATTTCTCTTGGTCTTGCCGTGGAACAAACAGAGGGAGAGAGGGAGAGGGTGATGGCGAGATGGCCGGTCAAGACGGTGAAGCTTTCCTCAGTGGTGAGATTTGGGGTGTCACTAGATGGCGTCGATGCGTAAAGAAGAACATGGCACGTTCCTAGGGTGGAGAGTGAGCTAGGGTGGTTTCTCTGGCTAGCAGGTGGGTCTAGGGGTCTGTTGGTCCCACATGGCAATGAAATAGAGAGGAATCCCCTAGAAACTAAGTGTGGAAAAGCAATGCTACCTAGCTGTTTTCCACTGATGGTTTTTCACCGAGTCACCACAAGGTTTCTAGTGTTGGAAAAAAATTCCTGTGTGTATATGAATATATGTTCTACTAAGCTGCCAAGTTCCAAAGCTAGGGGCCGTATATTTCTAATGTGGCAAAAAGATGAAATAGGGATAGTGACACAGTTTTCTGCAGTCCATTTTTATTTCCTAGGGCTTTGCACTAGCATTTTATGTGTTTTCTTCAAGCATTAATTAGGCCAAAATTTTCTGGTTGTAGGATTCATATTGGGTACACCATTTTGGTACAAGGGCACTGCAAGATTAGTTTGTATTTTTATTTGGTGAAAATAAGAACTAAGCAATTTATTTTTAGCTACTTTTCCTTAATTTTCTGAATTTGAAAGATTTTTACTGAAGTGATAAAATCAAGAAAAATTTTACAGTAGACTTAATGTGTTGTACTAGTGATTGTAGGATTTTTCCCCGGATGATTTTTATGTTAAACAATTATTTTTGGAAATTCCCTAGAGTCTATACAAATGCAACATGTATTACCCTATTATGGAAATGGTACTTTAAGAGCCAAAAAACATTAAAAGAAATAAATGCACATGAAATGATGATGAATTTATTTATCTCCACATTTTTATGTCAGACTTTTATTTATACAACTTTAGGCATATTGCACTCCTTTTTTTTAATTCTTAAAATTTTATGCACTAAATCCTTAAGCATTTTAACTCTATCAAAAATTCTTATACATAATTGGATATGTATTACTTATTTTTTATTTGACTCAAACGAGGTTTTAGAGATTTGCATTACGGATTCTTGTGTCGTGTTTTGTATTCTTTTATATTCTCATATTTTGACCTAGGTCAGTTTTTGAGTAAATTGAAAATACGACTATAAAAGGCTTAGCATACCCTTTTAAGATTTACTCTAGTCAATCTACCTTTTATTTTGCTTCCTTGCAGAGAAACTATAAAATTTTACCTTTGAGGGTTTTTTATTAATTTATTTCAGTTGAAATTCCAAAATTCAAAATTTGGGTATGTTATATTCACAATGAAATTGTTTGAACTTTTCAAATGATTCAGACTTATGCCTCATTCGGTAGTATGCCCATATCTAGTAAACAGTCATTGGTAAGGTAATGAAGTACTAATAACCCCCGTTCCTGGTTGTTGAACTCATTGGTTCACATACATCAGTATGTACGAGTGCCAATAGTTCACTTGCCCTCTCACTTTATCCTATGAAAGGCGTCTTTGTCATCTTGCCAAGTAAATAAGATTCACATATCTCAAATGATTCAAAATCAAAAAAGTCTAGAAGACCATCTCTATAGAGCTTCTCCACGCGTTTCTCATTTATATGGCCCAAACAACAATAGCAAACAAATATGACATTCAAATCACTAGGACGTGCTCTTTTTTCCATTAATGTTTATAGAGTGGCATTTTTTTATGATGAGGACATCCACTAGCTCGGATATGACCATAGCTATCTTATGTATTCATCAACTAAAGATGCATGCTTTCTACGTAAGATTTACGTGTTATATATTTGAACAGCCGTTACTGCACCATGAGTTTTGTGTGTTCTCGTTTATAGAGATACTTGCTTGGGTGAAGGGAAAAAGACCGAGCGCAAGGAACGTATGGATAATCAAAGAAGTTGATTGGGGACCAAACCAAGACCTTACCCAAGTCTACTCCTACATCACCACCGTTAGTTTTGGTCCATAGAAGGCAAGAGATGAAGTTCTGCACGTTTTGGATTCGGATTCAGGCCTCCTGATAGCATCAACTTCAAACAGACCTAGTCGCTGATCCAGAAGGACTTTCGGGGCCCATGAGTACTTGTTGGAAAGAATATGGAGTCTAACTTTCAAATGGTTTTTGGTTTCACATCAAAATTCTCCTGACCTCGTCTAGAATTGTTGAACAAGACACGTAGTTTTACCTTTTCTAGTTCCGAGTCTATTTTGGGCATTGGGCCTTGTAATTGTGTCGTGGGCTAAGCCCAAGGGGTGTGCACACTAGGGTTAACCCTAGGACGTCCCAACTCATATATATTCAGTAGCCGTCGTCGTTTAGAGTCAGGTTTTGCTTAGATTATTTTGTCATTGCAGTTTCGCCATCTAGATCGGTTTGTAGAACCCCAACTTTGTGTGCTAAACATTCATCTGCAATTTAGGTTGTGTTTTCTTTGTTCTTGCAAATTTCTTCGATTGTTTGCAGGAGCAAAACCTTCATGGTTAGGTCGACTGCGTGAGAGCGTGGCCGATAATGACAAAACGCGCGGGTGTAGCGAGTGCGAGGTAACGATCTACTTATCGGAAGCCTCAAAAGCGTGAGCATCCACATGTCGCCAAAATCAAAACCTATCGAAGGTCGGGCACCTAGTTCGCATCATTTTTGTTAAGATTCATAATGTATACCTTTCATCATAAGTACATGGAAATAGAAAAATGCCATTAAATAGATTGAACAACTATTGTTTCTCTATCCATAGCCATAATCTTCCGCTTGCAAACATGAAGTGAAATGATATTCTTAAATAAAGCTAGAACACAATAACAATTATTTTTTTAAAATACTAATCCTGAAGTTAAAGATAATGGCGTAGTGCCAACTGCACAACAACTTTTGCTCCATTGCCTACACGAATGTTTCCACTTCGCTTCTCGCCAAGCTCCTAGTTGTTTTCAATCCCTACAACGACTTGCAGATGTGAGCAACCGTTCTGGCGTCAAATATCCAAAAATCAGTATTGGAAGTAGAGCAATTAATTTCTATAACATTAATACCTGAGACGGAACTCTTTCCATCCAGCTGTTTCTTTTTGAGGTGTTCTATGTACTTATTGTAGTTCTTTTCCAGTGACGTGTCTCTTGCGAAGAACACTTAGCATCCTTAGGCCTTAGCGGGCCTCAGATTTGAGCCTTGGCGTTAGAAGCAACATTATTCTTCGTGATCTTCGGAGTTGCTTTCTCTCAGTACAGACTTTCTTGATATTGGGCTTACACTTCTGCGTTTATCACATGATTCGTATTTTTTTCTTGATACTTTCTTCGGCGGAAACCCTTAATATCCCATGCAACTCGACCAAGGTCTTGTTCATGTTGTTCATATGGAAGTTCAAGATGAACGATTCAAAACATGAAGGCAACTATTGGAGAATAACGTAAGTAGCCACTCTTTGCTAATGGGAAATTCAAGCTTTCCAAACTCAATGTTACCAATCATTTTGATCACATGTTGACTAATTGGACTTCCTTCTACAAGCCTACATGCAAACAAGAATTTTGAAGTGTCGAACCTTTTAGTCCTTGCTTTGTTCTCAAACATACCACTCAGTCTAGTGATGATACTATGAGCATCCAAATGCTATATTGCTTCTGAAACTTAGAGAACATTGTAGCAATAGCATGAGACAGCCACAGTCCAGATAATTGTCTACGCTTTCCCATTCTCCCTACATTGTGCAGCAGTAGGAGTTGTAGGCATGTATTCTGGATAAGATGCTCCAAGCACAATCTCTTTACGCTCTTACTCGAGAACAATTCTCAAATACTTTTCTTTCTTTAAGAATAGACCGCAAATTAAGACTAGATGTTGCATAGCTGCATGATCTATACATCAAAAGTATATGCAAGATTTAGCACTATATTTATGTTTATCTTCCATTGAACAATTTAACAAAAGATACTCCCAGTATGTGTTTATAACAAGTTCCCTCTAACTTCACATAGTGGGTCAAGATCCATACTTTACTAATTCCTAGTGAGCTTTGTCATCATGGCTACAAAACTAGTGAAATGGGTAAGCAATACCTTGCTAATCACATCCTATGTGACTCTTGTTTATTGGGTGACATCTCCATGTTGCCGGTTCCAACCTATGGCTCTAAGGTCTAAAAACTGTTTTCATGACCTTGTTAAGTAACCAAAAGTTTTCACTTATAGATGTCAATCATTATCCTGTCAGCACCCTGAATTTTTTACCACTTAATAGACCACACAAAAATATACCAAAGAAAGTCCGCATAGAATTTCCATCGCAAAATTTTGGAGTTTTATTGTGTGAAAATCCTCGTCCAGGAATCACCGAGGCACACATCGACATGTTGATATCAAAGTAATTGTTTACATATCGAAAATATTCATTACAAGAGGCGAATTGGTAATGCAAAATGAGTAAAATTTCTAATGAGCAGTAAATATAAGATTACGTGACGAAACCATATGAACTTGACCAGGACTCCCGCATAATCTCCAAGTAATCCCTCCTCGCTGTAGTAACTTTTTTGATAATGATTTGTTGATTGCAAGCGAGTCATGAATAACCTCTAAGCCACACAGCAAATATGCAAAGTGCACAGGATAACAAGGATTGGCAATAATATGGCTCATTTGCATAAAGCATTTTATAAAAATTTAAATGGTATAATAAACCATTGTTATTAAGCAGTATTGTATCACACTATACCGTGACGGCAAAATAGTATAGGCCCCACCAACCTGGAGCTAAACCATATTCACCATTCAAAACAATCAAGTTTAGGTAATGTGGGACTAATCAATAGAAAACATTGACTAGGCTGCCTTAACCGTGGGTACGGCTATTCGAATAGTTTTGCTCAGGCAGAGGTGTACCAATTTACAGCACAAGACTCAAACTGCTCAACACATCACTGTGCGCCTAATCCATCTATGTTTCGGAAAGGAATTGTTGACAGAGGACCTCCATGTAATCGCACACACGAGTGCACCATTGAACCACTAGTTTTGTTAGGAGCTTGATCAAGCCCCCAACAGGGAAACGAATTCCCAACGCCCCAAGAATGGACTTATTGATGCCGCCATGGGTGGTCTATTGACCAGAGCAAACTCCCGTGGGGCTCCGGTTGAACGAACTACACTTTAGATTGCCATTACCCCTTCTGGCTTTGTGGTTAGCACGGGTATTGCTTTTGCAACAAAGTAGTCAGAACGGTCCTTAACTGTCACGACACCGCTAGCAATATTCAAACATCCTGGTGGCCGAAGCCACCAATCAAGTTTTAGGTGGACTAATATTCGTCATACGCACGTCGTAAATAGAATCATCATTCATGTGAACTAAATATTAATAATCGAAGTTAATGTTACAACCCGAGTTATTTTATGTTTGCTAAGCAAGGTCTAGAATTTTATTCTAGCTTAACCATTATAAATAAGCTAGCTAGTCAAATTATCCGCAAAGGTAAAAGTCCACATAATCAAGTCAAAGGGGCATAAACAAGGATTAGCGTTTTCCTTTACCGATGACATTCCAAATAATAAAGCGTTGAAAGAATATAGCTTTTTAAAACATAGGAACAATAGCCTCAAAACTCTCCTCAGAAACTACGACTCTTCCTAAAAGCGTTGGCGGTTTAAAGGCATAAACAAAACGAGCAGCACACTACTCACTCACACATGAATAGTAATAATATTTATTTTTATGGGTAGATTTTTGATTTTAAAGAATTTTGCGAGTTGAATCACCCAAACAAGAGTACGGATAAATTAGTTATGAACTTTTAGAAGTTCAAACCTTTTAAAAGTTTTAAAAGAATTAAACGGATTTTTGCGTCATTAGCAAATTAATTTAATTCCCAGGAAAGCTTTTATGAGTGTCAGATAGGAGAGAGAGAGGTTGGGCCGTGGGCTGACCAGCGGGACAATCAAGATAGAGGAGAAGGCGGCGGGTCATCGGTAGCAAGTTCTATAAATACAGAGGTCCACAGGGGTTTCAATCGGTGTATGATTTAATGAGTTTTGATCGGACGGCTTCAAGATTAGATGCAGCGTTATGCCCGAGGGATCGGAGGCTTTATCTAGTCTACTCAATCGGACGCTCAGATTACACAAGCGATCAACGGCTCGGATTAGAATCCGGCGGATCTGGTGGGCCTACGCGGCAAGCCACGTCGATGGCCTCGAGTCAGCGACGGTGCGGGGTGGCACGGGGGACAATGTTCTGGCGATCGGCGGCACAGGCAAGGACGGGAATAAGATAGAAGGGGATCACGGTGATGCTTAAGGCCAGAACGGTGAGGATTGGACGAGAGCAATCGGCGACGAGCTTTTAGGCAGCGGCGGTCTTCGGTTTCGGCGGTGATGGTTCGGCGACTTTTTCGGTGGTCCAACAAGGTGGTGGCCCAACTTCTTGGGCTCTTTTCCCCTCAAAAGACCAATTGGAGATCGAGGCCGAGACGCGCGATTTGGAGCAGATTTGTGGCGGACGATTAGCTAAGTCAGTGGCGCTTGGGAAGCGACTCGTACTCCGGCGGGAGGTTGAAGAGCGCAGGTGGGGGCCTACCTGTCAGTGAGGCGCGGGCTCGACGCGGCGCCCGTCAGGCCCCGCTCACGGCGCGCACGCAATGGGGCGAGATATTTGCAAGTGTGGGCCAAATTCAGCTCTCTCGGGTTGCGGAGGAGGGGATTTTTAGGACTCTTTTATTTTATTTTAATGTATAACATATTTTATTTACCAAAAATACTTCACTTAATCAATAACTTCCAGAAGATATTCCAGAAAAATAGATGATTAAGCAAAGAATTTTAGAAATTATTTGACTTTTTTTTTGCTTTATATAGTTTCCTTGATTTTAATTATTTTCAACTCCTTGTGGCTTTTTAGTTTTTAATTTTTCTAAATTCCTTTTTTCTCAACAATTTTTTATATGGGGGTAATTCAGGGTGTTACAAACCTACCCCTTAAACAGAATCTCGTCTCGGAGATTCACGGATACGAGATGAGATGGTTTGCGTGTTGTCGATGTCAGATTTGTATCACAGCATGGCAGTCCTCGGCCGCTGTTCTCACTCCAATCC
>RYFJ01004504.1:0-59259 GCA_003991445.1 Oryza meyeriana var. granulata
GGCACTTACCAAAGAGTATCATAGACAGAATCGCGCAACAAACATCCACCTGTCCAGGACCAACAAGACAACCTGAGGGAAGAAAGATCTAGCAAATAGGTTGCCTGAAATATAGGAGCAGTTCGGATTCAAGCCCAAGGAACAAACATTTTGTATCGGCACGCGCATATCCTGAGTGGTTCGACAGGGTCCCATTACCACACCGATACAGAGTACCCGGATTTATCTAAGTTCTCAGGGCAGGACAACACTCACAGGGGAAACATACGTAGCCGATTCCTGCACAGTGCGGGAGGCATCGGCCGAAGAGGCTCTAAGGGTTATTTTTTCCCCTTGTCATTATCTGGATCAGCTTTTACAATGGTTCTCTTCATTACCACCGAACTTCCGTCGGGCGGTGGGCCGATCTAGAAAAACAGTTTCATAAAATACTTCTTTGCTGGATATCACGAGATTGAGACTGACAGATTGACATCGGTTAGGCAGCGACATGACGAAACATACCGGAAAACGTCAGCGATTTCGGGATGTCAGAAAACCGATGTTACAGTTTAAACTTGAGCGATGGGCATCTGGCCGATTAGCTTTCTAGGGTCTTGTTGGCGCCAATTAAGGAGAGGTTTTCATCACAAGAGGGTCGGAGTCCCTGGCGCACTGGTACAAAAGGTATCGGGCTCATGAAAGCCGCGTTCCAAGAGCGAAAAAGGATAATATCAGAGAAGGGTTGCCTCAAGTTCAAGTTTATTCATCAAGCTCAGACGATGAGGATCGTGCTGAGGTATGGATGGTGCAGTGGGGCCGGGAATAGAAAATCAGTATCATCCCATGGGTCAAGGAATAATCGCAAGGAGGAGCCGGTATGATTTGATATAGTAAAGCACCGATAAATCTTTACTTTGCTGTACAAGAGAAGCAGATACAAACTACCGCAAATCACGTGATTCCTTCCCGAAAACTAAAAGAAGAAAAATATTGCAAGTGCAAATACTATATCGCATCAGTACTAATGAGGCAAAGTTTTTCGGCAAAAAAATTCAGTTGGCTATCGAGCAAGGAAGAATCAAATTCGAAGACAAGAAGCCAATGAAGATCCGATGGGGCACCCGTTCCCCCGTAAAACATGGTCTAACGCGGGATCGATCATCAAGGGATCAGGCATGGAGCAAGATTCAAAGATATAAATCAAGGATTACTTCCATCGGACATGATAGAAAAATATTCGATATATGAAGGAACAGAGGGAGAACCAAAGATATATCCGCATTGGGACTGCGCCGTCTTCCGATTTTGCTGGGATCAAGGTGAATGAGATTGCCAAATCAGTTGAAGATTGCCCAGCAGTGCTATGGGGATCGGCATGATTCAGCAGCAGAGGTTTTCCGGATCGCGTTGGAAAAAGAGCAATCGGTTCATAGCCAATTGGGCTGATCCATGAAGGATTCTTTGAAGAGGATGAAGAGGAAAAGTACAGGAAAAAACAAGTCAGGAATCCTCAATGGTGCCCTGTGGATATTCATCAAGAATCAAAAGGGAGGGCAGGCGACTACCGACACGAGAGCAACAGGAAGAATAGAAGACAAGATCAGGAAGAGGCCTATCATCGTCACAGAGAATCTAAACAAGTATGGCGCATGAAGAAAAGGACGTGAACTGACAATCGGCCCCAGCAAGATATGGTGTTCTTTTTCCTCGGGAAGTAATAAAGCACCTTTCATCGGATGAAGAAGGCAAATGAGGGGGTTTCGCTCAATTTGACGTTGCAACGCCATCAGGCCATATTTATAAACCTGGAGAGTCAGAGCATCGCACCTAAAGCCATTATATGTCAAGGGCTATGTGATATGGGAAGTCCGATGACCAAGATGCTGGTTGATGGAGCAGCAGTTAACTCATGCCTCATGCCACATTTCGGAAATTGGGAAGACTGCCGAAGGATGCTGATCAAGACAAATATGGTGCTAAAACTGCGGTGGGGAATCATCAGAAGCAAAGGCGTAGTGAACGTGAGTGACAGTGGGAATAAGCATTACCCACCACGTTTTTCGTCATCGACAGAAAGGGGTCGTATAGTTTGCTTCTCCGGCAGGGACTGATTCACCGAAACTGTTGTGTGCCTTCGAATGCATCAATGTTTGACTAGAGTGGCAGGGAGATCAAGTCCGAAGTGTCCCTAGCAGGATCGGTCAACCAACATTGCTAATGACGATTTGCCAGTCGGGAAGCCGATGGTGTTGATTGGCTCTCCGGGAAAAATATGGAGGAGACGACCTTAAGGTCCACAGCAAGGGATACACCGATTCAGCAGTTGCAGCTCTGAATTGTTACTCTGAGGGCTCTATTTGAAACTTCAAGGGGAACGAGGGCAAGTTTTACGTTAGCTTTGATGATTGGAGGAGATCTTAATAGGACCCAGAAATAAGTCAGGCCGACGTACATAAGCAAAAGGTTAAGTCCTAAAATTCTAGAAGAATGATAATATTGTTAAAGGAGTATCGGATTGTGTCGCTTGGAGTACCATGAGATGCAGGATTAAGGCGATCAATTGTTGAACAGTCGGCTGCCCCAATTAAACCAGTAATCGTCCATTCAAACAGGCGCCAAGGAATTTAAGCAGAATTATATGAGCCAATCCAAGCGGGAGAGTCACAAGGTTGTATGATTTGCAAGTTCATAGGGCCATGCCGATATTTGCTTGAATGGGTTTCTAATATCGTTCCGGTGGAAAGAAAAACGGAAAATGTGAGGATATTATTGATTTTCGGGATCTGAATAAAGCTACCCTAAGGGATGAATACCCAAGCCGATAGCGATAGGGTGATGCCAGCCCAGGCCACAAGATGATCAGTCTTCATGGACGGAATGCAGATACAATCAGATTTTTAGCTGAAGAGATATACATAAGACTGCGTTTCGGTGTCCCGGAAGATATCGCTGTATGAAGGGGTTAGTAATGGACTTTTTGGTTTGAAAAAGTGCCGGTGCACTTATCAGAGAGCAATGAATTATATATTTCACCTTGATTCTCATCGGGCTTTGTTGGTAAAATTTACAATTGATGATTGGTGGTTAAGTCTAAAAGTGAGGAAAGCCATATAGCTGATCTGCGAAAAGTGACTGGAGAGGGCCAAGAAATACGACTAAGGATGAATCCAATAAATGCGTTTTTGGTGTATCGGTGGCAGTGTTTGGGTTTTAGGTCATGAACGAGGATTAAGTAGTCAGCAAGCATCAGAGCCATTACGACTACAGAGCACCAAGCAATAAGACAGAGCATGCAATCATTGATCGCAAGATTAATTTTGTAAGAAGATTTATATCGAATTTGTCAGGGTGATTGAGTCTTTTACTCCATTATTGAAAGTTGAAACCGATCAAGAGTTTGTGTGGGGGGCAGCACAGCAGAAGCATTTGACGAGATTAAGAATTATCTGAGTTCCCCACCTATTTTAATTCCACCGCAGAAAGGAGTGCCATTCAGGTTATAGCTTGTCAGCCGATGAGATGGTCCATCGGGTCTGTTTTGATACAGAATTTGAGGGAAAGGAGCGAGTTGTGTTTTATCTGAGCAGAAGACTTTCGGATGCTGAAACAAGATATCCTGCGGTGAGAAGTTATGCCTGTGTTTATATTTCTTCATGTACAAGTTAAGGCATTACATCCTATCGGCTGAGTGTACAGTAGTTATGCCTGGCTGATGTGGTCAATATATGTTGGTCGGCTCCAGTCTTGAAAGGGCGAGTTGGTAAATGGATTTTTGCTTGACCAGAGTTCGACTTGAGATATGAATCGGCTAAAGCAATCAAGGGACAAGCAGTGGCCGATTTCATTGTACAACACAGAGGGTCTCATGAAGATTATGTAGAGCCGATCCCATGGACTTTGTTTTTTGATGGATCGGTTTGCAAGCATGGATCTGGTATCGGCTTGGTTATTATATCGCCTCGGGGGGCAAGTTTTGAGTTTGCTTTCACAATTAAACCTTATCAGACTAATAATCAGGCGGAGTACAAGGCGGTATTAAAAGGACTTCAACTTTTAAAGGAGATCGGAGCCGATGTCATAGAAATAATTGGCGATTCTTTATGGTGGTCAAGCAGTTGTCTGGAGAATATGATGCAGGGATGATGTTTTGAGGTCATATTATGAGGAGTGTACGGATTTGTTAAAGGATTTCAAGATGGTATCAATAGATCATATTCCCAGGAGCAGAATTTAGAAGCAATGATCTGCACAGATTGCTTTCAGAGTATAGGCTGAATAGGCAGGTTGAGGTTGAAATAGCCGATATTGACATTCAGACAAGGCCGATGACTGGAGACAGGAGATAATTATTTATTGCAAAATCCGTCGCAAATGCGGTTCCAGGAAAATTCGGTATAAAGCTACTAAGTATGTGCTGCTGATGGGGAACTGTATTATCGGACTTTTGAGGAGTTCTGCTTAGGTGCCTGAATTTGAAGAAGCCAAAGTAGTTATGTGCGAGGTGCATGAAGGCGTCTTGTGGACTCATCAATCAGCTCATAAGATGAAGTGGTTGCTGAGAGAGTAGGATATTTTTGGCCGACAATCTGGAAGATTACTTCAGTATTATAAGGGGTGTCAGATTGTCAGAAATTTGGAAATGTACAGCGAGCACCAGCATCGGCTATGAATCCTATCATCAAACCGTGGCCGTTCAGAGGTTGGGGAATTAATATGATCGGCCAGGTTTTTCCTCCATCAAGTAAAGCGAATAAGTTCATATTGGCGGCAGACAGATTATTTACCAAGTGGGTAGAGGCGATTCCTTTGAAGAAAGTCACGTCCAAGGAAGCGATCGAGTTTGTAAAGGAGCATATAATTTATCGGTTTGGAATTCCTCAGACGATAACTACTGATCAGGGATCTGTCTTCGTGTTCAATGAGTTTCAACAGTTTGCTGCCAGTATGGGAATCAAGTTATTAAATTCATCGCCTTATTATGCTCAGGCTAATGGACAGGCGGAAGCTTCTAACAAGAGTTTGATCCAGTTGATTAAGCGGAAAATTGATGAGCAGCCGCACGCGTTGGCATACTACATTAGCCGATTCATTGTGGGCCTATCGGATGGCATGTCATGGATCTACTCGGGAGCCGCCGTATCAGTTAGTATATGGACACGAGGCAGCTTTACCGTGGGAGACTAACATCGGCTCTAGGAGGATTTCTTTGCAAAATCAATTGACGCCGAGATTATTATAACTTAATGACAAATGAAACTGGAAGATTTGGCTCAGAATCGGTGAGGGCATTGAAAGGATTAAGGAGAAAACAAGGCTAAGGAGCTGGCATTACAACAAAAAGGTGTGGTGAGTAAATCGTTTGCCGAGGGAGATCTTGTGTGGAAATTGATTCTGCCGATAGGGTCCAGAGGTAATAAGTTTGGAAAATGGTTGCCTAATTGGGAAGGGCCCTATCGGATTAGTCGCTGTGTGCCTGGTAATGCCTATGTATTAGAGGATCTTGACGGGACGGAGGTTGCTTTAAAGCGCTTAACGGAAAATATCTCAAGAAATACTATCCTAGCATGTGGATCAATTCTTAAATCGGTTAAGTGCAGCCGATTTCTAAAGTAGTCCGGAAAAGCCGATGTTTTTGCATCGCCTAAAAGACAGCCGATATCAATTGATATCGCCTTTAGACTCAGGAATTCCATTAAAAACTCAAGGGGGTGAAGGAGGCAGGCAACAGAGCCATTAGGATATATTACAGACCAACTAACATGTTTCAAGAGGCCATTGGTCAATTAATTTACATGAATTTTTGAATCGTTTCATGCACGCAAGGGATTTGGTCAATTCATTAATGGCGCGGATGTCGTCTTCATCGGAGCCCGGGAGTCTTCAAATTCTATCCGCGATGAATGACTTGACGCACCGTCGCTGCAACCTTGGCCTCTTGGTCTTGGATGGCTTGCGGCAGACTGATAAGCTGGGATTCTGTTGCTTGAAGATCTTTGCGAACTTTTTCAAGTTCTGCTAGCAAATCGGCCTCCTTCTTCTTCAGTTGATCTAGCTTGGGTTGGAGCTCTTGGGGGGCAGCTGCCATGTCATCAAGTCTTTTCTTCTCTATCTAGGCTAGCAGCTGATCGGCTTGGATGTCTTCGGTAATCTTCTGTTGGTCAGCGCGATTGGCTATGCGCTGTCTAAGCTCGATGAGTTTAAATCTGTGAGACTCCAGATATGCTGCGGGGGTTAGTGCGTCGACGAGTTCTTCGGGCAGATGGTGTTCAATTCTGCAAGTCTGCCTAGATCAGCCCGCAGTCTTCCACTACGCATTTCAATTGGGTTTTCCAGCCGACTGATGATGCTCATAAGTAATCGCACACATCGGCTGGGAAAGGACGGGTTTGGTTACTGCGCTGGTGGCTGGTTTCGTCTCTGCTTCCAAGTACTTGCGATGTCAAAAGAAAAACAAGTCGGCTAAGGACTGCAAAATTGACATCGATTAAAGGATCAGTAAGAAGTTAAAAAGTGAAATATGGCGTAAAGAGGTTACCTGAGAAAGGACATCGCAGCTCGGGTGCATCGGCTTCAGGGAGATGAATAGGTTGTTCTTCGGGGGCCAATGTTAGCGATGGGAATAGGAACAGTCTCATCGACGGCTGAGGACTCCGGTACTAAGAGTGGGCAGCTAGAGAAGCCATCGGCTCCGTGCTTTCGAGAGGTCAGAGGAAGTTGAGGTTCTGGAGCCGATGACTCAAGCTGAAAAGGAAACTAGTAAGATGAATGAGACGGGTACTAATAATCAAGATTGGCGCATACCTGAGGGATGAGGGAGCGATGTTGTTTGGAGAGAAGATGGCATCGTGGCAACGACATCGCACGGTTTTCTACTTCTTCAGGAGGGCGATGCGCTAACTTCTTCCGTTTTTGTCCTATCGCCGAGGCACCTTGCGGAGGCCCGATGGAGATGGAGCATCGCGCCCCAAGTTTGGAGTGGCCGATGGAGGGTACAAGTGATACGAATCGGGCCGACCACTGTTGCTTGTCGCTGGGGGCTCGACGAGCTGGCAGCCTACAAATTAAGAGTGAGAGATGATGGAGATGATGATTAAGGCTTGCGGTGTTACCTCTTCATCGATTTTCGATGTCTCGGTGTCAAGACGGAACAGTAGCAGGTGGCCGCTAAGCTGAATATATGTTTCTTCCATTCTAACCACCATCGGACGAAAAGCTTGGTGTGCAGTGCAGACATACACCTCTGGCGGCGCCTAGCTTGGCGTACCTCAGAAGGGGGGGTCTGTCAAAGTCCGCATCCTTCATGCTCACGGCGACGGTATTCTAGTACTATATTCGCCGTTGCTGACGTGAGCGACTGCCCGGCCTGAAGTTGTAGGCGTGAAAAAGAACGGCCAAAGCTGACCAGCCAACGATGCCAACGATAGGTTAACTCATATGATGGTTGTGATTGGCACTAGAGAAAGCCTAGTTGGTCAGCCACGACGAGGGGGTGATGGCCGATAGGACAAGTATGCTTTGGAAGCGTCAGTCAATGGTATCCAAAGCATAAGTGGTCAAAGTTGGAAGCATTTCAAATGATGATGCGTCATTATATGCAAACCAGAGAGTGGCCTCCCTGGTGAAACCATAAATAAAACCCCTGAACCACTGACTGTTAGTCCAACGGGGGTTATCTTGCCGCCAAAGAGTGCCGATGCAGCTTCGCCATGGAAACGCATCGGCGTAAATGGATCTTGGGTCTTCTGAGTAATCGGCATGGAAAGAGGTTGAGAAGAGATCCAGAGGAGCGGCCTTGGAGGTGAGACATTGAGCCAGAGTTCACGAACCACCAAGGACCCCCAATATGCTTGCCGTATCGGCACTGGCCGCCGATAGCTTGGTCGCCACTTGGTGAAGCAGCGCTGATAGTAGCCGCCAGGAGGAATTGCCCCAAGGGATTTGTTTCCGTATCAACCAGGCACTGCATACCATTCCTGATCGTGGGCCGAGGTTGCGCCACCCCAAAACAAACCGTTCCAGCAACGCATGTGTAAGTTCAGTGAAAGCACTCCATGCAACATGCTCCCCGTTCATCGACTGATCTCAGTTCCCTTATTATGAATGGATATGTACCTGGACCAGCCGCGATGTTCTTCTCGCTGGAAGCCGATGAGTAGGCTTGAATCGAAGCTCTTGAAGGGTCGATGTAGCTCCTAGCTCGTGTCAAGACAGGTGAGCATCGTCACATCCAGCAAGGTGGGGGTCATCGGCCATGCCCAAACATGAAGGCATTGAGGGCGTCGGACCCAAAAGTATGAGGCCGATGCGAGTAGAGGTTCGTTCCTTTCCATATCAGCCAGATGAGAGATTGATGCAGTGGCCGATATGTGATCTTCCCAGAGGTCTCTCGCAGCCGACTATCTGGTGTACCAATCTCTCCACCCAGCAGCTGCTCATTGCCAGACCTGAAGCTATTGGTCATCACTGTACTAGCATGGCCGAGTCTGGGGGTGAAAGGAATACGCTGGTTTGACGTCGGCTTATAAAATCTATGGGATCTTCGCTTCACTCCATGGGCCCATGATAGAAAAAAGTTGGAGTAATTGGCGGCCGGGATCAAGATCTAGTCTCTAAGATGCTACAGTAAACAAGAACACGACGAAGAACAGATGAAGAACATGGTGGATGGGTGCGATCTAGCTACAAAATCGGGAGAAAATAATCGGGCAGGAGATGTACCTCAGGGACTGCGGATGCTGATGCCATCATGAGAGAGGAAGAGATGCAGGACTCAACAGCCGAAGAAAAGGGGTGCGACGGTTTCATCTGGGTTCGCTGGAGCTTGTCGAAGTTTTGGGAGATGAAGCGGTGATGTTTTGTGTGTGAAAGCGTAAAAAAAGCGGCTAGGAGACGAAGCACTTTTTATAGAGATATGATGACCGGCGGGAATCCGAGCCATTGCACTGTTTTCAATAATTTATGGCAAGTGGGCTACCTTGGGCCGCCTCGGTATGGAAGAAATCTAGAGGCCAAAATGAAAGAATTTCGAAGTCCTATAGGAGAACTCCAAAATTGGGGGGGCATGTGTTAACACCAAAATTTGGTAAGGCCCTATGTCAGATTCGGTCAAAGGGAAATGCAGTCAACTGGCGAAATTGTTCCAGAAGAGACCGATTCCGGAGGAGCCGTAGAAGACCGTTTGGCAGTTATTTACTGTACCTATAATAGGCAAGTGTTTATCTTTAGGAAACCTGACCTTCGTTGTCGGTCAGGTCTTGTTAGCGTTTGTTATAATTAGGAAATCATGCTACCTGTCCAATAAGTACTCATGTAACTCGGGATAAATACCTACGCCCGGGGACCTTGTAATTATCACCGATCAATACAAATTCGCGCGCATCGTCCACCCTTCCGACGATCTTGCTTCTCAGCGCGGCTGCATCGTTCTAGTCCGACCTCCCGCGAGAGGGTAAGTCCTCGTCCCCACCCCGGCTACCGTATCGGCTGAGGGACCTTCCTCAGTTAGGTTCGATATTCTAGTCGGTTTATGGGCCTTACCACGATATATTTATTTTATCTATGCTGCATTAGTTCAGTCTTGATCTCATAGATTGATTAGGTATATCACATCAGCGTGCCGTAGATCATATCGGCCTTACTGGGAACGGTTTCCCTATCATGCAGTTTGTGCTGCATCGTTAGGTCCGACCTACTAAACTGCTAGCGATAAATCGTTCCCTGCTATTGATACTTTATGGCAAAGTCTTATCGGGGTGTATAGCCGGTAAGTTATCATGTTTTAGCATCACGATCGCATCAGATCTTCGGCTTATTGAGATCTCGTTATCATTATCAGTCTGTGCTGCAACGGTTGGGTCCGATCTACTAGACTGACAGTAATAACGTTACTCTTAATAAGCCGATGAGTTTTATGCGATGTTGTTATCGGAGCGCTTAGCCGATAAGTTATCTCTTATTAAATATAGCCGATTATGCTGCTTGCCTTGTTATACATTCTTGCCTGCATTACCGTTATGATCGGACAAGGGCCAGCCGATTGGTTTACTCTGCCGATCCGAGTGCGAGCACAAGCAGGTTCCTGGGCACGACCTCAGCCAAGTTCCCGGGAACGACCTCAGCCATTCCGGCACGACCTCAGGTAAGGACCCGGCACGAGCATAGTAAGAACTCGGGCACGGATACGGACAGTAGATGAAGATCCCGGGCGCAGGTGCGAGCAAGGGCCCGGGCATGGGCACGGGCAATATCTCCGCGGCGATACCAGTAACCTTAACCATGATCGGCTGAAGTTCATTTAATCTATTTACTTACGCATCCTGCTTGTTTATTTTATCAAGTTTGCAGCCGATTTTTGAGCATTCCTTCGATGATCGGCTAGTGTAATACTTGTTTATTATCATGTTATTGCTCTTGCCATCATCGGCTTTTAGCCGATGTATAAGTGCTACAATGCATATCGGCCATCGGCCGATGAGATGAGTCCAAGCCGGCTTCCAGCCGATTGGCTCACGAATTTGACATCTTTTCTCCTTGTCAATTGCAGGGTCAAATTGACTGGCACGCCTACGAACCTCAAGATTTTAGGACCTGCACTGGAGTGAAGCAAATCTCCCAGGCCTTCGCCTGTCTCCCAGACACCAGACGGCCCCCGGCGGGTTTTCGGCATCAACAGGTCTGGAAGAAAAAGGTAAATGCGCATGTACATCGACTACACTGATCTCAACAAGCATGCCCCAAGGATCTGTTCGGTCTACCAAGAATAGATCAACTGGTGGATTCAACCGCGGGGTGCAAGTTCTCAGCTTTCTCAACTGTTACTCGAGATACCACCAAATCAGCCTGAAGGAGGAGGACTGCATAAAGACGTCTTTCATCACGCCGTTTGGCGCCTACTGCTACATCACCGTGCCGTTCGGTTTGAAGAACGCTGGAGGAACGTATCAACGAGCAATCCAGTAGTGTCTACACACTCAGATCGGGTGCAACGTGGAAGCCTACGTCGACAACGTGGTGATCAAGACCAAGTCCAAAGAAGACCTCATCACTGACCTGGAAGAAACCTTCCAAAATCTTTGAAGATTCAAGATGAAGTTGAATCCAGAAAAGTGTGCCTTCGGTGTGCCATCCGGCAAACTACTCGGCTTCATCATCTCGCATCGCGGCATCTAGGCCAACCCGGAGAAAGTCAATGCAATCATGAACATGGTACCCCCGACGAGCCAAAAGGACGTCCAGAAGCTGACAGGTTGCATGGTGGCACTCAGCTGATTTATTTCCCGACTGGGAGAACGGGGCATGACCTTTTTCAAGCTACTGAAGAAAGTAGACAATTTCCAATGGACTCCCAAAGCCCAGCAAGCCTTCGAAGACTTCAAGAAATTTCTCACATCACCACCCGTGTTGGCGTCACCCATGCCCCAAGAGCCACTAATGCTATATCTGGCGGCAACCACTCAGGTAGTTAGCACGATGTTGGTGGTCGAGCGATCCAAACCAGGTCACATACAGAAGATTCAATGGCTAGTCTACTTTGTCAGCGAGGTCCTTGCCGACTCCAAGATGAGATATCCGCAGGTCCAGAAGCTGCTCTATGGCCTACTCATCACTGTCCGAAAGCTGGTGCACTATTTCCAATCACATCAAGTCACGGTGGTCACATCATATCAATTCGGGGACGTCCTGCATAACCGCGAGGCCACTAGCTGAATCGCTAAATGTGCGCTCGAGTTGATGGCGTTTGACTTCACCTTTCAGCCACAGACAACAATCAAATCACAAGCTCTAGCCGACTTCGTGGCCGAGTGGATAGAAGTTCAGATGCCTAAATTAACAGCGAAACTAGAGTACTGGACAATGTACTTCGACGGTTCTCTACGGATCGGTGGCGCAGGGGCTGGCGTCGTACTGATGTCCCACACCGGCAAAAAACTCAAGTATGTTCTCCATATCCACTTCCCAGCTTCCCACAACATTGCCGAGTACGAGGCACTCATCCACGGACTCCGCATTGCTATATCACTCGGCATCCGTTGACTGGTTGTGCGAGGAGACTCTCAACTCGTGGTGAACCAAGTCATGAAAGACTAGACATGTCTCGATAGTACCATGGCGGCATACTATCAGGAGGTCCGAAAGCTAGAAAACAAGTTCGATGGGCTGGAGATAACACATGTCCTATGACAATACAATGATGCTGTAGATGAATTGGCAAACATGGGATCCAAGCGAGAAGTAGTCCCGACAGGGATCTCCGTCGAGCAACTTATGAGCCGTCAGTTAAGAAGAAACCAGCGCTAGAGCAGTCGGGAGACGAACCTACCCCGGCAACAGACAAAGTACTAAACATATGTCAAGATTGGTGGACTCCTGTTCTCAAATTCCTCCTGGACGATGAACTCCCAGAAGATTGCAGTCAAGCCGAACAAATCAAACATCGAAGCAAAGTTTCCTTGTAGTCGGAGAAGACCTGTACCGAAGAAGTGCATCTGGTGTCCTCATGCGCTTCGTCACCACCGAGGAAGGCAAGCAGATTCTACAATTGATCCACTCAGGCATATGTGGCAACCATGCCGCATCCAAGACGTTAGTCAGAAAGGCTTACCGGCAGGGATTTTTCTGGCCAACAGCAGTAACAGATGCAAAAGACATAGTTCGCACATGCGAGAGTTGCCAGTTCTATGCACGACAAACAAACCTCCTAGCCCAAGAACTCCAAAAAATCCCAATCTCTTGGCCCGTTGCAGTATGGGGGCTTGACATGGTCGGGCCTTTCAAAAAAGTGCCAGGAGGGTTCACACACTTGTTCATCGCAGTGGATAAATTTATGAAGTGGATTGAGGCAAAACCTGTTGCCACCATAACAGCAGCATGAGCAAAGGACTTCATCATGAGTATTCTATACCGATTCGGGGTTCCTAACGGCATCATAACGGACAACGGTACTCAGTTCACGGGCAGCGTCTTTCAAGATTTCTGTGACAAATTTAGCATCAAGATCTGTTATGCTTCTGTGGCACACCCGCGGAACAATGGGCTGGTTGAGCGTGCCAACGGCATGATCTTACAAGGCATCAAGACAAGGATATTCCACCGACTACAACCATACGCGAGCCGGTGGGTACAAGAACTCCCATCTGTTCTCTAGTCCCTAAGAACCACGGTTAGTCGGGCAACAAGGCAATCCCCTTTCTTTCTGGTCTATGGTGCTGAGGCTATGCTACCAACCTAGTTAGAGTTTGGTTCTCCGTGAGTTCAGGCTTACTCAGAAGACATCTCAAACAATACCCGATTGATCGAACTAGATCAGTTGGAAGAAGCGAGGGACATCGCAATAATCTAGTTGGCAAGGTATCTTCAAGGCCTGCGTCGTTATCACAGTCGCAATGTCCATGGCCGCGCCTTTTTGGTCGGAGACCTCGTCCTGAGAAAAATACAAACCACCAAAGACAGGCACAAATTATCCCCCATATGGAAAGGGCCATTCATTATAGCCGAGGTTACACGGCCAGGCGCCTACCGACTAAAGACTGAAGACGATGCCCTCGTCAGCAACTCTTGGAATATAGAACAACTACGTCCTTCCTATACCTGAGTTTTATATCCTCCCATGTGTACAGTTTTTCTCTGACTCACTACGCTGTTTGTTCCAACCAAGTAGTGAGTCAGGGGCTGCATGTAGTATATGTGCTTTGTCAATAATATACAAGCCCGTTTTACTTATGTTATGAAGTTTTGCAACGACTTTGTTATGTCTGCCCGAGTACAGCTCTCTGCGGTGAATGATTTTATCAATTTCCTATAGACTAACTTGGCGTAGACTATATAGTCAGGTAAAGCTAATGATAACTAAGTCAGAGCTTAGAGCTTGGCGGCATTGCACATATATTTACACATATCCTTACAAAAAGTTTATATACACCGACTGCATGATGGACTGTTCTTACATACCCAGGTCTCGAGTGATCACCTTTGCAATCGGCCTTGCCTGGGCTATCAACTCCAGCACCTCCTTAGGTGTTGTCTCCTCGACGAATCCCTCTTCGATGGAAATTAGATTTGGGCATTGGCTCTAGCAGCTACCCGGGTTCATCAACAAGTAAACTTGTTAGGCAAAATTGTAGACAGAGTACTTAATGGATTGGTTAAGATCATTGTCCATGCAGAGACTTACTTTCGTAGTCGGCCTCCCATTTGGCTTCGGCCTTCTCCAGTTCAGCCTTCTCTTTCTCGAGCTTGGCGTTGACCTTCTCCAAGTCATCCTTGTCTTTCTCGAGCTCAACTTTGGCCATCTCGGCCTTCTTCAGCTGGTTTTCCCCCTCTGTTTGGGTCTTCACCTCAGCCTCGAGGGCTGCACATAAGAATGGTCAAGCACCCGAGATTGCAGTTAGGACACAACTAGGCAGTCGAAAACAACCGAGTTGAAGAAATATGCATGGGATTTAGTCGGGAAGACAAATATGGGAGACTTACTCCCGATCCTCTTGGCTAGAGCCTAGTTCTCATCCCTGAGCTGGTTAATGACTCCCCTTAGCCAAGTCTCCCTCTCCCAGCTCAACCGCTCTAACTCAGCCTTCAAGGTCTAGAGCTGGCCTAATTGTTGGAGTTGGGGGGCAAGCTGGGTCAGGACTTCGTTCATCCTCTCCGAGCGGTCAACAATTTTCTGCTTGGGGAGAAACAGAGCAAAGCAGAGTCAAGCATCAGAACACTCATGCAAGGAAGACTATCAAGACTCCAATACGGCGAAAGTCATACCTGGACCCCCCGGGACGCGGCGATTGTGCCGCTAAGCAAGTCTTCATGCTCCTTCTCCACCGCAACCTCATCGTGCTTGTAACTCTTAGCCGTTCCACGGGGGGCTACCCAGCGGAATGTCCTCGGGAATTTGCGGGGAGGAGCCTCAAGCCTGGGGAAGTCCGGTCTCTCTGAAGATGACAACGATGACAGGGACGGCGACGGGGTCCTGGCCCCCAACTCAGCAGATGCTGAGGCTTCAGAAACATGCTTAGGGGCTGGAGCAACAGCTTCGACACTAGCCCCTTGGTCAGTCAGCGATGGCAGCTCTGCAGTCGGGACGACCTTGGTTTCTGCAACTGAGACAGTCGCCGGCTCGACAGATACACTGGCAGGCATTGGTACGGCTGGGGACGGCTCTACAACAGGGGCATCCGGCGTGGTCTCCTTGAGATCGATGTTGGCGCGCTTCCTGCACAATGAGTCAGATATCAACACACCACAATGCTAAACAGGACTTTCGGAAGACTTAAAGTCGCATACCTCTTGGAGAATTTGAGCCTGCCCCCGGGGGCTCCTGATGTCGGCGGTGGACTGTTGCCGGCTATCGGGCTGGACGGCGCGGCAGTCGGCGGCGACGTTTTTGTCCTGGTTGGCCCCGCTCCTAGTGTGGCTGGCTGGGGCGCTCGGGTACTTGGCGGTGCCATTCTTGGGCTTGATGTTGCTAAGCCCGGTGGCGCTTGGCCTGACCTTGTACTCGGCGGCACTCTTCTTGGGCTCGATGATGCTGAGCCTGACTACGCTAGTCCCGGTCTAGGACTCGGCAACCTGGGAGCTGAGCTGGCGGTGCCCCTTATCTTCAGACTCCCAGCTGCGGCACTCGGCCTGATAATCCTCTTCCTACCTTGATCTTCAACTGGTCTCTTTCCCGCTCTCTTGGAGTCGGGCTGGGCAGCGAAGGACTTAACGGCCTCTTCTTCTTTGACTTCATAGCCGATAAAGTTCAGGAGTCGTCATCGAACTCCTCACATGACTGCAAGCAGTTCAACAATACATGTTACACATTCTGGAGACAACCTGGGCATATATCTACAAGCACTCATCACAGATGAACTACAAGACAACATCAGCAAGAGTTACCTTTGGGTGCGCCTCTTTAGGCTATAAGCCACCACAGACCGATCTGTGTCTTCAGTTTCGACGACCCCGCTGGTAAAGAAATCCAGCAGGATGTTGGTCACCTTGTGCTTGTCCATCAGGTCAGGATATTCCTGGCTGGGATCACCTCTGCCCTTGTAGTCCCAGCCGAAATGACACCTCAACTTCAGTAGCCTGATGCACCGAGTCAAGAAACATCTGGCCACCCATGGACCGGTCAGCCTGGCGCTCTTCAGTTTGTCGATCTTTTCAATCAATATGTGAACTTGGCCCATTTCTTCAAAGGTGGGCACAGACAACCACTTGGCTATAACCACCGGGGGCAAACCCATAAAAGGAGGAAGGCTTGGTTCCAGATCAGAACAGTAAAACCATTCCTTATGCCAGCCTTTGAGAGAAGATTTTAGGGGAATGTTGAAATAAACCCTCTTCATCTCACTCCTGAGTGGGATACCGGCCCCCCCAATCACCTGGACCTTGCTCTTGGAGGGTTGGGGTTTGATGTGGAACAGATGTCTGAATAGATTCAAATGGGGTTCCACACTGATGCAGCTGGGTGCCCGATCTTCCGATAGGTTCGATTTGGCGACGTGAAGACGTTCATGTTTTGAGGCTTCCGATCAGTGATCGTCACCTCGCAACCGCTACACCCACACGTCTAGTTGTTATCAACCACGCTCTTACGTAGTCGACCTCACCACGAAGGTTTTATCCCTGCAAGCAATTGAAGAAACTCACAAGAACAAGGAAGAACGCAATCTGAATTGTAGATGAATATTTAGCACACGAAGTTGGGGTTCTACAAACCGATCTAGACGGCGAAACTGCAATGGCAGAATAATCTAAGCAAAACCCGCCTCTAAACGGTGGCAACTACTGAATATATATGAGTTAGGACATCCTAGGGTTAGGATTTTCCTTGTGAGGGGTGCACTGCTCATGGGTTTAGCCCACGACACAAATACAAGGCCCAAGGTCCAAAACAGACTCGGACTGGAAGAGGTATGTGTCTTATTTTGATGATTCCAAACATCTCAGGAGAAATTTTGATGTGGGACCAAAACCATCTGAAAGTAGACTCCATAAGGTTTCCAACAAGTACTCATGGGCCCAACGAGTCCTTCTGGATCAGCAGCTAGGTCCATTTGAAGTTAATGCTGTCAGGAGGCTTGAATCCGAATCCAAAACGTGAAGAACTTCATCTCTTGCTTTCTATGGACCAAAAAGTGACGTGATGATGTAGGAGTAGACTTGGGTAAGGTCTTGGTTTGGTCCCCAATAAACTTCTTTGATCATCCATGTGTTCCTTGCGCTCGGTCTCTTTCTCTTCACCCAAGCAAGTATCTCTGCAAAAAAGAACACACAAAACTCATGGTGCAGTAATGGCTGTTCAAATATATAACGCGTAAATCTTACGTAGAAAGCATGCACCTTTGGTTGATGAATACATAAGGTAGCTAGGGTCATATCCGAGCTAGTGATGTCCTCATCATCCTCCCCTTATTGATTGGAAACTGTCTACGGTTTCACCTTGTCATTAAGCCTGATGAACATATCTTTATCTTCCACAACATAGGGTGAAGTAGTGTTGTGCATATGGTTGGATTCTGAAATTTTTAAACATGGAGAACACTTTGTAGTGTCGTGCAGCTCACACACTCCCCTTCTTGGAAACCCACCTGCAACTTATTTAAACAAGTAGAGGAACTAGATAGAGAATTATTTATACTACTCATGCGGTCCTCTAGATAAGACATGTCATTATGAAAAGGAGGTATATTAAATATCGAACAAATGTATACTCTATGCACATTATATTCTCTTTTATTGTCATAATTGCCAATAACATGAAAAATCACATGAGAAGGACATGGCAAATCAAATCTAGCAAATAATTTCTTCTCTAAACAATTGAGTGGACAAAGATCATCAAATTGAATATAGCCCCAAGTATTTAAAGAAGATAGCAATCTAAGCTCTTCATTCTCGCTAGCAATGTGAACAACATGTCTCAAATCAGCACATGGTGGTTCAACAACATTACTAACATGTTCATTCACTAGTTGTGGCATGGATATAAGTGAAGCATTGCACAACTCTTCTGTATCACAAGAAATAGGAACCAAATCATCTTTCAGAATTTCTGCAGGAGTCATTGGTAGCAACTCCATCTTCTTACCATTGTGTGTGATGGTGTAAGTGTTAGTGTTACCACGGTGCAACACATCTCTGTCATATTTCCAAGGCCTACCCAACAGCAAAGAATATGCTTGCATAGGCACGACATCAAAATTTGCACTATCATGATAATTTCCAACAGAAAATTGCACTCTCACAACTTTACTTACCTTCAACTTACCACAAGAGTTAAACCATTGGATGTAGTAAGGCCATGGATGTGGTTGCATAGGCAAACGTAGCTTGTCAACCAAATCTGAACTAGCAAGCTTGCTACAACTTCCGCTATCAATGACAACACGCATGCTCTATTGTGAACCACGAACCTTGATTGGAATAAATTGTGGCGCTAATTTTGCTCCGCCTTCTCCATTTGAGCACTTAGCACCCATTGTGCTACAATGCTGAGGTACTTGCTTGTATCTTCCGCACCTATGTGCTCCACATCCTCATCGCTCTCGTCTTCATCACCTGCATTGTTAGTGCCATGTGCTAATTCATCATCAACATCACTAGCAGTAGTGTACTCACCATCATCTGTAGCAATGAGAACCCTCTGATTTGGGCAATCATGTTGCACATGGCCCATCCCTTTGCACTTGAAGTATTGGATATCCCTCGTTCGTCCCGTAGAAGCAACTGATGATGCGCTTTTTGTGGGTGCCTTTACGTGAACAAATTTACTCACCTCGGTAGCTCGTGAAGATGGCGTTGCTGGTGCCCTATTGGTGGAAGGCGTGGAACTCTGAATAGGGACACTTTTGCCTTGCCCAATGGAAGGCCTCGATGTAGACGTGCTTCCCCAATTGTTCCTTCTCAATGGCTGCCTTCTCTGCAATTCCTGTTCAGCTAATATAG
Source organism: Oryza meyeriana var. granulata (assembly GCA_003991445.1). Lineage (NCBI taxonomy): Eukaryota > Viridiplantae > Streptophyta > Magnoliopsida > Poales > Poaceae > Oryza > Oryza meyeriana. The sequence continues at coordinate 18,907 of RYFJ01004504.1, forward strand.
CTAGATGGAACAATCGGTTAAGAGAATTGTATTCTTTATATTGAATAATATCCTGAATTTCATGTCTCAACCCCCCATAAAATCGAGTCATCTTATCCTCCTCATCCTCCTCTACCTCACAACACAACACTCCTATTTGTAGCTCCTGAAAGTTATCTTCTACAAATTTTTCTCCTTGGTCTAAGCGTTGCAACTTATTTCTCAAATCACGTTTGAAGGATGGAGGAATAAACCTACTCCGCATAGCTCGCTTCAACCTTTTCCATGTGTTAGGTTCTAGGCCAGTTTTAACTAGTTCATTCCACCAGATAATAGTAAAGTCCTTGAACTCACTAGTTGCTTGCCTAACCCTGTGAATTTCAGGAACTAAATGGGAATTAAATTTCTGCTCTACGGTGATCTCCCAATCCAAATAAGCTTCAGGGTCATATTTTCCAGAAAATGATGGCAAGGTAAATTTAACTTTAGCAAAAGGATCATTGTTACCTCACCCTTGGCGGTCTCCTCCCATACCTTGACGATTGCAGCGAAGGCGTTGACGTAGTCATGCCTCTTGTGTTGCTCGCCGGTCAACCTCTCCATCATCATCATACATCGTGTCCTGGTTGGCATCATTTCCGGAGGATGGCAGATGGGTCTCCAATTCATCAATCCTCCCAGCCAGCGTGGCTACTCGTCTGTCCAGACTTTCAAGCGTGTGGTTTATGTTCTACTTGGCAGGAGTAGTGTTGACCCCCTCATCATTCAGCCCCTTCATCATCTGGTCCATGTAGGCTTGCATCTCGCTGCGAAGAACGCACTCCGAGATTTCATCGTTGGTCCCTGGCATTGTTAGCAAGAAGACAGATAAAACACAAAGGAAATATCCCTATCAACTACTACTATGCAAGGATAGTGGACACTCGCAAATGGAAGCACCTTACCGAGCTCTTACAAGGTTCTGAGACTAGCGAGCAAAGGATGGTACAACTGGTGGCTGGTTTGTGATATCTTGAGGGCATGATCCAGCGATTGCAAGGGTCAAGACCATACTGACCAGAAGTATATATGTGGAGCTTGGGAGGCCCAAAAATGTTAGTGGCACACAATTCAATAACAAATAGTAATGCTGAATAAATGTCCAAAGCACTTGTCCTAGTTGCTAGCCTAAACGAGTTCTAAACCAGATGTGATAAAATAAGGGAGACTGATGCGACTGGGTGCCCGATCTTCCGATAGGTTCGATTTGGCGATGTGAAGACGTTCATGTTTTGAGGCTTTCGATCAGCGATCGTCACCTCGCAACCGCTACACCCACACGTCTAGTTGTTATCAACCAGGCTCTCATGTAGTCGACCTCACCACGAAGGTTTTATCCCTGCAAGCAATCAAAGAAACTCACAAGAACAAGGAAGAATGCAATCTGAATTGCAGATGAATGTTTAGCACACGAAGTTGGGGTTCTACAAACCGATCTAGACAGCGAAATTGCAATGGCAGAATAATCTAAGCAAAACCCACCTCTAAATGGTGGCGGCTACTGAATATATATGAGTTAGGATGTCCTCGGGTTAGGATTTTCCCTGTGAGGGGCGCACTCCTCATAGGTTTAGCCTACGACACAAATACAAGGCCCAAGGTCCAAAACAGACTCGGACAGGAAGACGTATGTGTCTTGTTTTGACGATTTTGGACAGCTCAGGAGGAATTTTGATGTGCGACCAAAACCATCTGAAAGTAGACTCCATAATCTTTCCAACAAGTACTCATGGGCCCCGAGAGTCCTTCAGGATCAGTGGCTTGGTCCGTTTGAAGTTGATGCTATCAGGAGGCCCGAATCCGAATCCAAAACATGCAGAACTTCATCTCTTGCTTTCTATGGACCAAAAAGTAACATGGTGATGTAGGAGTAGACTTGGGTAAGGTCTTGGTTTGGTCCCCAATCAACTTCTTTGATCATCCATGTGTTCCTTGCGCTCAGTCTCTTTCCCTTCACCCAAGCAAGTATCTCTGCAAACAAGAACACACAAAACACATGGTGCAGTAACGGCTGTTCAAATATATAATGCGTAAATTTTATGTAGAAAGCATGCACCTTTGGTTGATGAATACATAAGGTAGCTAGGGTCATATTATTTTAGATCAGCCGAACCTACAAAGTGGGGGAGGAGTGGATGTAAAATTTTCTGTAGATGTCCACAGATATAAAGTTTGCCCAATTTTGAGTCCGTATGCAAAAGTTATGGCTGTTTTAAGATAGGTAGCACGAACTAGGGTTTCGTGGCTCAACCGTGTAGCTCCGGCTAGAGTATAAGTGCTAATAGGTCAAGCGGGTAGACAAGGAGGCTAGTGGTGCAAGGCGATTGACACAAGGTGGCTTGCGACCTATCTAAAAAGGCTTGCGAAAGCGAGTTAAAAGCTCAAGGCGGCTTGCAATCCGAAACCGAGTAGAACTCGATCTCTCAAGGCAGGCTCTCGCGCAACACAATAGCTAGAACTAGAACCACGAACACGACTCTAAACCAGCAACCACTAACTTGACCTAGGACACAGACTCAACAAAGCGAAACTGAAATAAATTTTGCAAAGGCACAAAGGGGTTTGGACAGGGGATAAACTTAACACTACGAAGAACACGGTGGTAATAAATTTTTGGGTTTTGCTTAGATTAATCTATCTTTACAAGTATGAAAGGACAGCAGCAAGAAAAAAGGGAAAGGCAAAAAATACAGCACAAAACAGCACACAGCTGGCTCCCTGGTGTGTCCTATGTGCTCCTCTCCTTTTCTTTTTTTCTCTTCTTTCACACCTTTTTTATTTTTCTTTTATTTTTCTGATATTTTTTCTCAACTAGGAGCACAGGAACAGCAACCTTAGGAAGGTGGCAGCTTAGTCTGGTATAAGCTGTGGCCTGTAGAAATACACAAGCATGCTTTAAAAAGCGTGCTAGATCTTTGAAGTGCGGATACCTAATTTTCCGGCCTGAAATTTGCAAAACTAATTTCGTTGATGTCCGTAGACTACTTATTTGCCTGATTCTGAGTCTGTATGTGAAAGTTATGGCTGTTTTAAGGAAGGTCCTCCGTATCAGTGTTTTGGTGGAGGCTGATTCGGAATCAGGTGGTGAAACCAGGGATGATATGGTGGCGGTGGCTGCTGGGTAGGTGGATGGAGATGTAGGGTGATCAAAGGATGTGATATAAGACACTAAAACAGAACACACAACGACCAATACTTGCACAAGATGGTTAGTATATAGGAAGACAAAGACAATGATGGTGATGCCTAGGGTTTGTGGGGTGCGGCGGATGGATCACGAACTGGAGTCAAACACAATCTAAGCCAGCAACCGAACTCGACCTAGGACACAAACTCAACACTACGGACTCTGAAACATAATTATGCAAAAGGCTAAACGTGGTTGTAGGATAGGGAAAAAAACCTATGACTACCAATTTTTTTTGTGGCTTTTCTGGACTCTTGGTATAGGAAACAAAAATTGAAACAGGACAAAAAAGATGATACCTAACGGGCAACCTTCGCTCTAATACCACTTGATGCGGCTGGGTGCCCGATCTTCCGATAGGTTCGATTTGGCAACGTGAAGACGTTCATGTTTTGAGGCTTCCGATCAGCGATCGTGACCTCACAACCGCTACACCCACACGTCTAGTTGTTATCAACCACGCTCTCACATAGTCGACCTCACCATGAAGGTTTTATCCTAGCAAGCAATCGAAGAAACTCACAAGAACAAGGAAGAATGCAATCTGAATTGCAAATGAATGTTTAGCACACGAAGTTGGGGTTCTACAACCGATCTAGACGGTGAAATTGCAATGGCGGAATAATCTAAGCAAAACCCACCTCTAAACGGCGGTGGCTACTGAATATATATGAGTTAGGACATCCTAGGGTTAGGATTTTCCCTGTGAGGGGCGCACTCCTCATGGGTTTAGCCCACGACACAAATACAAGGCCCAAGGTCCAAAACAGACTCGAACTGGAAGAGGTATGTGTCTTGTTTCGACGATTTCGGACAGCTCAGGAGGAATTTTGATGTGGGACAAAAACCTTCTGAAGGTAGACTCTATAAGCTTTCCAACAAGTGCTCATGGGACCAGAGAGTCCTTCTAGATCAGCAGCTAGGTCCGTTTGAAGTTGATGCTGTCAGGAGGCCCGAATCCGAATCCAAAACGTGCAGAACTTCATCTCTTACTTTCTATGGACCAAAAAGTGACGTGGTGATGTAGGAGTAGACTTGGGTAAGTTCTTGGTTTGGTCCCCAATCAACTTCTTTGATCATCCATATGTTCCTTGCACTCGGTCTCTTTCCCTTTACCCAAGCAAGTATCTCTACAAACAAGAACACACAAAACTCATGGTGCAGTAACGGCTGTTCAAATATGTAACGCGTAAATCTTATGTAGAAAGCATGCACCTTTGGTTGATGAATACATAAGGTAGCTAGGGTCATATCCAATCTAGTGATGTCCTCATCGCACACCTAGGAAGCACTCACAAGGAGTCACAAAAATAGAAATTTGCAAGATCGAGTTGGGATTCAGATTCACCAACTCGAGTTCATAGAAGGCAAAAAGCTGGTAGAAGAACTCGAAGATGGAAGAGAAAGACCCCGGTTTAATAAAGAGGCAAAAACAATGGTCTCACAGGCCTGGGGCTCTGGAACCGATTCGCCTTCAATTGAATGCCAGTTGATGACATCGCAGCTTTGCAATCTTAGCTGCTTCTCCAGAAGCTTCAGCTTAGCCGACCCGCAATCTGAAGTTAGCCAGACCTCGTCTGACGCATCCACAAAATCTGAAGCCCTCGGCATGGTTGGGGATGAGAAGATTTGGGAAAAATGTTGTTGGAGGTGTGGAATTGATGCAAGGAAGCAGGATCGCCCGAGTTTCGATGGGGAAGAGCAAGCAATGGCGAACCCTAGCGAGGCGGGAGGAGAAATTTCGGCGCGGAGGCTGGAAGATGATGAAGGATTCTTTTCTCTCTCTCCTCGCCTTTTATAGAGCCATTTCCGATTCGTGGGCTTGGGCTTACCAAATCAGTACTGGGCCACCAAGATATGAGTTTCTATAGTAGCACGCTCAATATGGGCCGTTCGCTAGCTGTGTTAAAATCACGGTGCTGGTGCTACCGACAGGAACCGATGAGGTAAACTGATATGCTTTATGAAGGCCTAATTGCTGGACACATGTGTTTGGGTATCTGTCTTATCCACTAGGTATTGAAGATATATCCTTATAAGGGTCACAAGCTGGTCTTCATCAAGATTGGGGATGCAGGTATCTTTCAAGTACACCTGACCACATAATGGATTAAATTTCATAAAGTGGTACTCGGCCTACATGCTTGGCCAACAGTTGCCATGAGCAAATCTTTTTCCAGCCGACATGACACTGAGAAGTCTAACTTCCGAGTGGGACGCCACTCGGGAAAGACTATAAACACCTTTTTCTAGCTGACATGAAGCTGAAGAGTTTCATATACGAGTGGCATGCTACTCGACGAAGACTATAAATTGTTTTCGGTTGACATGATACCGAAGAGTCTCATATACCAGTAGTATACTACTTGGGAAAGACTACACCTAATAGGTGCACCTATTTGGCGCACACTATTCATACATCTACATGGAGCCCTCCATAGCCTCACCGCTAGCTGACATGAAGCAGGACTCGGGAAGAAGAAGCACTCGGACAAAGAGTACTCGGGAGCAATGCACTCGGGCAAACTTCACCGTGGAGGATGAGCACTCGGCATCAGCTGTGACTCAACTATAAAGGTCTCAGGGGCTGCTGTGGAGGCCATGGGCCCCGGGTACCTCATCATAGGCATATGGACCACTCGGATAGAGGATGGGCCTAGCCTTGTAATTAGAGATATGCTAGAACCCGGTAGACTTTGCCTTGTACGATAAGGAATATACAGTCCTAGTCGGGTAGGTTATATCTCTAAGAGGAGATCCCTTGGCCGTAATCTGGCTAGGTCTCCTACCTTGTACCCCTATCCCCCAGTATATAAGGGGAGGCAGGGCGCCCCCTGAGGGCATATGGAGATTCATCAGAATGATACTTCCTCAAAGGAATATACCACAACTAGACATAGGGTATTACCTCACATCGAGGGCCTAAACTAGTTTAAACCCCCCGTGTTCCTTTGCAATCCACCGAGTTTCGATCCGACGAGTAGCCCTATAATAATATTACCGGTGTAAAACATTGACAATTGTTTAGCTAGAGATGGTAGTTTTGTGTGTATTAAGTTAGTTAGATTTGGATCTAGTTTGGTTAGGAACACTAGTATGTGTCTTAAAGTTTTTTGTAGATCTAGATTTGATTACTTGGATCTAGATATCTTTTGTCCTACCTTATATGAAATTTTCGGTGAATTTAGATATTTTTTATATGTGATAAATTATTTGACCTTGATTACTTTGTATGGAAATTTTGGATAATTGTATGGAATATAATGTTTGGATATTTCTTTATTTGGACGCATTTCAATGCAAATACGATAATTTGTACCGTATCTGAACTAAATTTTACGGAGGCATGTAAAAATTCGACTGAATTTGTAGATGGCAAGCTCATGGATGTACCATATACCAAGATGTCATATTGCATATATTACAGGAGTTTCTAAATTCATTGATGCTGCCAAAGCGCATGCTGTGGTTAGGAAGATCAAGGAAATCCATTGTGCACGTGTTGATTGCTGTTGATGTTTTATACCGGCAATAATTATATGGGGCTATTCATCGGACCTAAACTCGATGGATTCGAAATGACACACGAGATTTATACTGGTTTAGGCCCTCGAGGTGAGGTAATACCCTACTGCCAGTTGTGGTGTATTGCTTTCGCGGTATGTGGAATCCCCTGCCCCAGGGGGCTCCCTACCCCTCCTTATATACTAGGGGATGAGGATTACAGGGTAGGAAACCTAGTCAGATATGACCAAGGGCTTTCCTTATCAGTACATAGAGTATCCGGCTAGGACTATTTCCCTTTCCTTGTCATGCAAGGTAATATGAAGCCAAGTCCTACCCTATCTCCATTTATAGGGGCTAGCACACCCTCTGTCCGAGTGGCCGTAATTTCTTTCCTTGCGGTACCCGGGGCCCATGGCCTCCACAGTAGCCCCCAAGACCTTCATAGTTGAGTCACAGCTCAAGCCGAGTGCTCGTCCTCCACGGTGAAGAAATCCCAAGTGCCTTGCTCCTGAGTACTCTTTGTCCGAGTGCTTCTTCTCCCGAGTCATACTTCATGTCAACTAGCAACAAGGCTATGAAGGGCTTCATGGAAATAGATGAATAGTGTGCATTGAATAGGCAAACCTATTAGGTGTAGCCCCTGCCTTTGTGCTTAATTGGGAAACAATTAAACATAAAGTCAAATCTTTAACCTTTAAGTCTTTCCCGAGTGATATATTTCTCACAAATTGAACTCTTCAGCTATATATTAGCTAGAAATTTTACTCAAGGCAATTTGGCTAAGCATGTAAGCCGAGTATCACTATGGAGTAAATCCAATGTCTATCCCCAATTCTAATGGAGATCAGCCATTGATCCTTATAAGGATATATCTTCAATACCTTAAAATAATCAAGGTACCCGAATGTATACACCTGGCTATAGGCTTAGCATGAAGCATATCTGATTATTTAATCGATTCTTCTAAAATAGCACCTGTATCGTGATTTTAACGCGACCAGCGGGCGACCCAATAGGGCATGCTATTTAAGAACTCATATCTTTAGCCTACTACCAAATAAGCCGGCCCAAACTGACCTACCCAGCGCAACCCTATAAAATCTAAAGATATTGATCATTGCTCAACATGCCCATTGCTTTGGGGGTATGCCACCAAAGCGTAGCTGATTTTGATGCCAAAATTGTTGTAGAAATCTTTGAATATGCCGCCCGTGAACTGAGCGTGTTGCCCGTAATGATGCGATTGGGGACTCCAGATCTGTAGATTATACTCAGTATGAAGTTTTTTTTCCGGACCGCAGTAATGCTAGTAACAGGTCTAGCCTCATTTCATATTGTGAACTTGTTCACCGTGACGAAAAGATGTGTAAATCTTCCTGGCGCTTTCTTGAATAGCCCGACCATGTCGAGCCCTTAGACTGCAAAGGGCCACAAAATTGGGATAGTCTGTAGCTCCTGTGCTGGTAGGTAAGTTTGCCGAGTGAAAAATCGACATCCTGTGCATGACAGGACAAGTGCTTCAGCATCGGTAACCGCAATCAGCCAAATGAATCCTTGTCTTCAAGTCTTTCCGACTTATGTTCTAGATGCAGCATAGTTGCCACAGATGCCTGAGTAAATAGATTGCAGGATCTGCTTACCCTCCTCAGGAGTGACGTAGTGCATGAGAACTCTAGATGCGCTTTGATGATATAGGTCTTATCCGACTATGATAAAGCTTTTTCTCTGTCGCTCGACTTACGCGGCTTTGTTGCGATCTTTAGAAAGTTCATCTTCCAGTAGGAATTGAATGATTGGGGTCCTCTAGTCTTGAAAAATAATAAGCACCTCCGTAGGTTCCGGGTTTGGTGCAACCTCTGACTGTACAAGTTCTGGCTTCTTCTTGATTGAGAGCTCCTATAGTGGCTTGTTTCCCTGTTTTGGCCAAATAGGTACCCGAACGTTGTGCTAGCACAGGATTCGGCTGGCGACCCTCTTGGGGCATACTCAACCTAGCAAAATTGTAGCTGAATAAGGCACCTGAACCTCGTATTAGCATAGGATTCGGCTGGCAACCCTCATGGGGCGTACCCTACCCAACAGAGTCATGGCCAAATAAGGTACCCAAACCTCGCATTAGCATAGGATTTGGCTGGTGACCCTCATTGGGCGTACCATACCCAGCAGTGTGGTACCCGAGCCCTGACTGGTGCCGGAGCTTGGTTATTAGCCTCATGGGGCGTACCAATGTAAAGGTGACATCCGTGTCCCGACTGGCGCAAGTACTCGGTTAGGAGCCCTCATGGAGCATTCCGAGTAATTCTTAAAGCGTCACACTCCAAGTGTATCATGGCAGACTGGTCCAGCCCCCGAGTGTAGGAGATAGGCTCGTAGCCATGAGTTCCTGATACACGTATCCAAAACTGGGCCCTGCATTATAAACATATCAGATGAGTAGCATCTAATGTATAAAACAATCAGCCAGAGAAAATCTAAATATTTTACAATGTATGTAAATATGTGTTCCTCCTCTTATTGATATTAATTTCCCCGAGTAGTTGACCCCTTATGTTTAAACACTCTACCCGACTAGTCATAGCTCTCGAGCATCAGGAGTCGGCTCATGGCTCTTTGCAGACACGCATTTTGGGTAACTTGAGTTTGCCTTTCATGGAGCAAAGCTTCATGGATTGGAATTTATGCTACTCGAGTACTTTTGCAATCATTAAGAGCAAAAACTAAAAATGCACAGTATGTACACCTATTAGGTGTAAGCGGCTGCGGCATTGGCAGGGCCAAGTGAGGAATTGACGATCTCATCCCCCTTGATCCAATCCCAACTTGCGCTAAGCCGTATCCGAGTCAAACCATAGGGAAGTGAGTTGCCTCCTAGCCCATTTAGATAAGAATATCATATAAAGGGGAAAATATTTATCAGCAAGCGACTTAGCTGTTTGGTATTACATGAGTTGGGAGTGGGGATGCCATCCTTGCATTTGAGCTTTTGAGCCCCCGAGCATGTCACTTGTCATTTTGATAATCTTCGGTTCTAGGAGGTCGAGGAAGGTTGTGATCGACTGCTGCAATGAGGCCCTTAGATTTCTGCTTGCGGTTCCTAGATTTGGATAGGGCCGCGTCGTCTGCCTCCCGTCGCTCCTTCTTTTGGGGCTTGACATTGAGTGCCTTGGCCACTGCATCGGCTGAATCAGCATATTTATTGGCCATCTCGAAGAGAGTTTTAATGGAGTTGGGTGGCTTCCGAGTGAACTTGGTGATGAACGGCGCGTCTCTGACTCCCTTGCGTAAGGCGATGATGATGACCTCGTACTTGATTTTAGGTATTGAGTTTCTTTTCTCGGAAAAAGCTTGATGAAGTCCTAGAGAAACTCTTTTTTCTCTGATGACATCGGTATAGATTGTACTCGGATGCTGGCCTTTGGTATGTCCCTTGGAAATTTGCAACGAAACATTCCCAGAGTTCCCCCAAGGAGCCAATTTACCGCCTGGGAAGCCCTATCAACCAAGTCCTTGCCGAGTCAGCCAAGGCGACTGGCAGGTAGTTAGCCATGGCCTTGTAATTGCCTCCGGCTGCACTGATTGCCAAGGTGTAAACTGTGAGCCAGGACTCCAGGTTGGTCTTCCCATCGTACTTCTCTATTCCAGTTGGCTTGAAGCCAGATGGCCAGTCGACTTGTTGTAGCTCGTGGGTGAACGCCGGTACTCCATCATCTGGGTTAGGGCTCTGACTCTGACTACGGCAATGAAATCGCTTGTGGTTGAGGTCGAAGCACTCATGCTCATCTTCAAGTCGGCGACGCTCATCCTCCTTGCGTTCTCGGCATCGAAGGTTAATATCGTGGCGGAGATCCTGCTGTAGTCGTCCTCGGGCGTCCTGGTTATCGCAGCGGTCATCATGATGATGCCGCCGTCGATCATTACTCTAATTGCCGAGTGATGTATGTCGTGACTCCAAGTGATGCTGACTATAGTCAGCTGCTCGGTGCTGTGCTAAAGCAGATGAAACCACCATGTCAGAGGCTGTCTTGTTTGACGGTACGAGAGTGTCTCCAGATTGTTGTCGCTGCTGGCATGCTGCAGCGGTGATCATTGTCTTAATCCTTGCCATGGTCGGCGTGGCCTGGTGGTCAGGCCTAAACTGCAAGGTGTCCAACAATGTGGCAGCAGCCACGACGTTCTGTTGTGGGGTCACGAAGACGCCATGGTCGCCTACTTGGGTTTGGAGTATCTCTTGTTGAGTAGTCCACCTAGCCTTGCGCAAGTTGTCGTTTCGAGCATCATGCTCGGCTTGTAGACGTCGTGCGTCTTCCTTCTATTGCTCACACAGTCGGCAAGCATCCTCCTCTTGTTGATCGCGTAGTCAGCGTGCATCTTGAGTGGGAGTTGAGCGCTTGGACGCCATGAAGACTTCTTGTGGTGGAGAAAAGCTTGCCAAGCTGCTATCCGACTGTGAGTTAGAGTTGGAGTACTTTAGGGGTGTGATGATGACCCTAACCTCCCTGGACCCAATCTCGAGCGGCTCTGGGCTGTATCTGAGTCAAATTCCAAAGGATTGAGTCTACCGTATCAGATTGGAATTGAAGATTGTTGCGGCGTTGTCGAGTCTGAGTGGGAAATTGGCAATCTCGTCTCCCCTAGACCTGATCTCGATTGGCTTGGAGCTGAATCCGAGTTGAATATTAGGAAAGAGAGTTGTCCTAGAACTCATAGATCTTGGGCCGAAGCAGGATGTTGAAAACTGCTGCGGTGTTGAGTAGGCCAACCGATGCTGAGTTGGCTTGGTCCCTAGCCAATCGGGTTGAAACTGAGTCGGACAAGGTGAGATTGATGAGATTGTTGGCAATGAAGTCAAGGCTCCTGAATCTGATGGCTTGTTTGGGAGAGAAGTTGATGCTGTCGACTCCTATGGTTGGATCCATCGGGCTTGATGACGATGATCTTGGCGAAGCCCCTACCTAGCGTGCCAACTGTCAATGTTTTGTATCGGAAATAACTATATGGGGCTATTCGTCGGACCAGAACTTGATGGATTCAAAATGACACACGAGATTTATACTGGTTTAGGCCCTCGAGGTGAGGTAATACCCTACTTCCAATTGTGGTGTTTTGCTTTCGCGGTATGTGGAATCCCCTGCCCCAGGGGGCTCCCTACCCCTCCTTATATGCTAGAGGGATGAGGATTACAGGGTAGGAAACCCATTCGGATACGATCAAGGGCTTTCCTTATCTGTACATAGAGTATCCGGCTAGGACTATATCTCTTTCCTTGTCATGCAAGGTAATATGAAGCCGAGTCCTACTCTATCTCCAATTATAGGGGCCAGCCCACCCTCTGTCCGAGTGGTCGTAATTGCCTTCCTTGAGGTACCTGGGGCCCATGGCCTCCACAACTGCAAAAAGCAGAAAGTATGGAGTTGCTTAGATGTAATCAAATTGCACTTGCTAACGTGTGGATTTGTTAAGAACTAGACAACTTGGTTTTGTCATGGCGAAGAAAATGTATCTGAGAGAATCGGTGTTGAGGACACCGAACACGAAGAGGATCGCCGTGATGGTTTCATAGATGGTAGTCACTGTGTTATAGTAGATGAATCCGATCGCCGTGATTTTGATTTAGAGGATGATCATGTTGCGATGGATGGTACTGATGGTTTTGGTGATAATGATTTCGATTTAGAGGAGATGCTGCAACACACGGAAGCGGAAGTGCTATCAAGGTCTGCGAGAGGTTTAGATAATTTCAAGAAGTTACAGAAGGCAGCTAAAGAACCTTTGTACGATGAGCCAAAGGGTTGTGACAAGGAGTTCATAGTATTGCGTTCAATGTTTGAACTTCTAAGATTGAAGGCAAAGAATGGTTGGTCCGACAGTAGTTTCAACGATCTATTGCGTGTCTTGAAGAGGTTGTTGCCGAACCCTAACTCCCTGCCAACCAACACATACCATGCGAAGAGGCTTATCTGCCCATTGTCACTAGGTGTGGAAAGGATACACGCTTGTGTCACTAGGTGTTGGATAGGTGCCCAACGTGCAAAGCTAGTCGGTACAAAACTGATAACCAGTCTTCAGAGGTTGATGCTATTGGTCAAGAGGATAGCTCTGCTTCAATCGAGCAAAGCAAGAAGAAGATTCCTCAGCTGGTGATGTGGTACTTGCCACCCAAAGTTTGCCTGAAGCGTTTGTTCTCATACCCTAGGGATGCTGAACTTATGTGTTGGCATCATTAAAAGTGCAAGAGGGATGGGAAGCTTCGCCACCCAGTCAATGCTCGATAGTGGAAAAATTTTGATGCAATGCACCCAGAATTTGCAGAGGATCTAAGAAATGTAAGGTTCGCACAGAGTACAGATGGCATGAACCCTTTGAGTGACTTGAGCAATTCACATGGCACTTGGCCAGTTCTCCTAACCACGTACAACCTTCCAACATGGCTATGTCAGAAACAAAAATATGTTTTATTGTGCATCCTTATACAAGGCCCCTAGCAACCTAGTATCAAAATAGATGTGTTTCTTGAACCGTTGATGGAGGATATGGCGGATCTATGAAACAAGGGGTTTCAAGTGTGGAATGAATTAAGAAAGGCAGGAAAACCAGTACCTATGGATGGTCATGATGAATGGAGCAAGAACTGGGTGCATGCAAGAATGCCATCATTTAAGCAGGAGGGTGATGTAGTTTTTACAGACCCTAAACTACAGCAAGTAGTAGACCGGATGAAGTCAATCGTCGAAAGGCAAAAGCTTGGGATATTCACACTGGACAAGGAGATCGACCAATTGTCATGTGCGTTGGGCAACCCTAAGCACTCAGGCCATGTTCGAGGGGTCTCCTCAAAACTTTCTTGGAAGGAAGGCTTCAGAAAAGACGCTGAAAGCAACAAGAAGCGCGATAGGTGTGTTGCAGAGATGCACAGATTCATGGGAGAGCACCGCCAATTCATGGGTGGATCTTTCCAAGAAATGCCCCAGAGCGACCTTGTATCTGCGTCCGGACCGAGGTATCCAGTTGATGATTTGAATGAAGACACATCTTGCAGACAACACGTCCTAGTCAGAAGGGCAAGAAGGACAATAGAGGTTGCCACGGGAAGGGCGACGCCAGGCTGCAGGTTTCACTGCACAGATATTTCGGAGGACTATGCCAAGGTAAAGGTGCAAAAGGTCTATGAAGATCTCATGAGGTACGAGATAGAGCTTCCAACCCCCAAGGGCATAGTATACCTAGGAGATGCGGTGGACTAGATTATTTTGTGGCACAAAAGAGATATTGTCATAGAAATCTCAACGGTTCCTCCACCAAGGAGACCGATGTTGCCATCTCCCGCTTTGCATAGGCTTCCTTCGCCTCCGCCGCTGCCATCACCTCCCCAGTAACAAGTCAATTAACCTGAGGCGCCTCCACAACAACAAGCAAATCAATCTAAGGCGCCTCAACCAGTGGTAGAGCCAGAAATTGTTGAGAACCGTCCGCAAGAAGAAGGAAATCAGCCTGAGGCGCCTCTATAGTCTAAGGTGCCTATAGAAATTGCAGAGGCATGTCCCCAGGAAGAAGAAGCCACCTCCGTCTCACTTAAGATTCGAGCCCATGAGCACAAATCAAAGGATTCCCACAAATAGAGATGGATGGTGCAATCTTTGACGGGGAGTGGGATGGCGGACAAGGGGGAAAGTAAGGTCGATGAAGACCAACAAAATACAAAGGGCCTGAAAATAAGCTTGTCCAAAGGCATGGATTTTTTCCCTTGGATGATGTGCCAAAAATTATGAACATGGCAAGCCATTCCAACCACTGTGGAAATTAGCCCAAGGACCTTGGCAGCTAAAAGGTGGCATGAATGGTACATGCTTGCATGCATGTTTGGTATCAGAGAGATAAGCGTTGACGTGCCGGCAGATGTGTTCATGAGCCGGCCATGCCAATTTTATGTGGATTTCAAGGATATGCATGCCCTCTTCCACCGGGATAAGCTAGATGCAAATTTGATCGCCGTGTGGTGCCTATAAGTGTACAACCACTGCATTGTACTTGTCTAGACTACCTATACGTTACCCACAACCTGATCTGACATCCTTTTTTGTAGGATGAATTATGACAACGGAAAAAATGCATATACCTATCGGTTTCCTAAACCCATGTCGAATAAGAGAGCCAAACCACACCTTCAAACTAGACAAGAAATACATGTCTTCAGAGCTACAGGCCATGACTCCCGCAGAGAGGGATGCCTACGTAGCAAAAAGGCATAATATTAAAAATCTGGAGGTGGTCGCTTACATAAGTCGGGCAATGCACTCAATGCAGGACAAAAGATGCATATATGCTCCAAACAACTATTGGTAAGTTTGATATCTTATCCATACTTCCCCTCTACTTAATCATGACTCAACTAACAAAACATTTCATGGTATTTTGTGTAGCGACCATTGGATTTGCTTTCTTCTATATCCAAAGTATGGCGAAGCTATGGTATTGGACCCTCTCGACAAGAAGCAAAGTACCTATGGCAAATTCCTCAGAATTTTAGATTAGTAAGTGATATATACAAATTTTAACTATGGACTTTTCATTCATGAGCTGTTCTTATATGTATGACTAACTCCTTCTATTTTCTTGGACAGCGCCTATAAGCTTTACTACCAAGAGGGCGGAGAACGGTTGGAGAAAAGAGACGATTTGCTCGTCTGCAATCAGTGGCCGGTAATTAATGATGGATACACTTCTTATAAGTCTGCGTGCTAATCCATGTAACTAATGAACATTGTTTTTTTATGTCTTATAAAGTGCCACAAGCAACCCAAGGGAATCGTCCTACGTGGATATTATGTCTGCGAGTCACTTAGGGTGAATAGGAGGTAATCCACGAACCCTGCAGCTATAAGTAGTAATCATCAAAATATATATATGTTTATTATAGTTGTTTGTTTTTAACATGTAACAATTTCTTTTCTCTGAATATACTTAACTTCCTAGACTCCAGAAGTCCGAAAGGATGCTTGATGACCGATCCATTGAGAACATACAGCGACACATGTGCCACCTCATCCACCACAAGTGCTGCCACAAGTTTGGGTTTTCCATAAAGAAGGGCATCTGAACTCGGACAAGAAATTCGAGTGTCTTGTTGACTAGGACAAAAAAATCATATAAATTGTACATGTAGATCGAGCTGTAAGATATTTCACAAACATCATCCAGTGCTATGTATGTACTATATAAATATATTAATTAATTAATAGCCTGTGTGAATTAATTGATATTGTATATATATTATCAAATACAGCTTCGATCAATAAAGATAATCTTTTCTATTGATTGTCCAAACAAATCATCATCGATTCTATATATGCACATAATACGCGAACCAAAAATAAATTCAAAATTAGCGGGAAATACAATTCAAAATTTGGCGGCAAATCTTCATAGGCGAGCCACAATGCAAAATACTGTGGAGGCCATGGGCCCCGGGTACCTCATGACAAGCATATGGGCCACTCGGATAGAGGATGGGCCTAGCCTTGCAATTAGAGATATGATAGAGCTCGGCAGACCTAGCCTTGTACAATAAGGAATATATAGTCCTAGTCGGGCACGACATATCTCTAAGAGGAGATCCCTTGGCCGTAGTCCGGCTGGCACTCCTACTTTGTAACCCTGTCCCCCAGTATAGAACGTCGTGGCCGCGGCAACTGTCGATGTTTTACACCGGCAATATGATTATAGGGCTATCCGGTGGATGGAAACTCGGTGGATTAGAAAGGAACACAGAGAGATTTTATACTGGTTCAGGCCCTCCATATGAGGTAATACCCTACATCCAGTTATGGTGTTATTCCTTCGAGGATTTGTGTTGATCTATGATCTTCTGCCCTTAGGGGGCGTCTTGCCTCCCCTTATATACTGGGGGACAGGGGTACAAGGTAGGAGTCCCAGCCAGATACGGCTAAGGGATCTCCTCTTAGAGATACAATTTATCCGACTAGGACTGTATATTTCTTATTGTACAAGGCAAAGTCTGTCAGGTGCTACTATATCTCTAAATACAAGACTCTGCCCATCCTCTATCCAAGTGGCCTATATGCTTGTGATGAGGTACCCGGGGCTGATGGCCTCCACAGTAGCCCCTGAGACCTTCATAGTTGAGTCACAGCTGATGCCGAGTGCTCATCCTCTGTGGTGAAGATTGCCCGAGTGCATTGCTCCCGAGTACTCTTTGTCTGAGTGCTTCTTCTTCTCAAGTCCTGCTTCATGTCAACTGGCAGCGAGGCTATGAAGGACTTCATGTAGATGTATGAATAGTGTGCACTAAATAGGCGCACCTATTAGGTGTAGCCCCCCGACTTTGTGCTTAATTGTGAAAACAATTAAACATAAAGTCAAAGATCTTTAACCTTGTAGTCTTTCCTGAGTAGTATACTACTGGTATATGAGACTCTTTGGTTTCATGTTAACCGGAATATGATTTATAGTCTTGCCGAGTAGCATGCCACTCGTATATAGGACTCTTTAGCTTCATGTCAACTGGAAAAGGGTGTTTATAGTCTTTTCCGAGTGGCGTCCCACTCGGAAGTTAGATTCCTCAGCGTCATGTCAGCTGGAAAGAATATTTATAGTCTCTCCCAAATAGTGCACTACTCGAAAGTTGGACCCTTCAGCGTCATGTCGGCTATTGCTCATGGCAACTGGTGGCCAAGCATGTAGGCCAAGTACCACTTTATGAAATTAAATCCATTGCGTGGTCAGGTGTACTCGAGAGAGATACCTGCATCTCCAATTTTAATGAAGACCAGCTTGTGATCCTTGTAAGGATGTATCCTCGATACCTGGTGGATAAGACAAATACCCAAACACATGTATTCAGCAATTAGGCCTTCATGAAGCATATCTGTTTACCTCATTGGTTCCTATTGGTAGCACCAGCACTGCGATTTTAACACAGCCAGCAAGCGGCCCACATTGAGCGTGCTACTGTAGAAACTCATATCTTGGTGGCCCAATACCGACTATGTAGGCCCAAGCCCACGAATCAGAATCGACTCTATAAAAGGCGGGGAGAGAAAGAAAATATTCCTTCATCTTCTCCAATCCACCAATCGTTTCGTCTTCCGCTTCCGTGCCGAAATTTGCCTCCCGCTCTGCTAGGGTTCGTTATTGCTCGCTCTTCCCCACTAGAACTCGGGCGATTTCGCTCTTCCTCGTCCATTCCAAACCTCCAGCAACATTTCCCCCAAGTTTCCTCATCCCCAACCATGCCGAGGGCTCTGGATTTCGTGGATACGTCGGACGAGGTTTGGCCAACTTCAGATTGCAGGTCAACGAAGTTGAAGCTTATGGAGAAGCAGTTGAAGTTGCAGAGCCAGGAGATTATCAACTGGTGTTCGGCTAAGGGTGAATCGATTCTGGAGCCCCCGGACGGTGAGACCATTGTTTTTGCTTCTTTTTTCCACCGAGGTCTTTCGCTTCCATCTTTCGAGTTCTTCCGCCAGCTCCTTACGTTTTACGAGCTCGAGTTGGTGAATTTGAATCCCAACTCGATTCTGCAAATCTCCATCTTTGTAGCTCTTTGTGAGCGCTTCCTGGGTGTGGAACCTCATCTGAATCTATTCAGGTATTTGTTCCACATCAAGCCCCAACCCTCCAAAAATAAAATCCAAGTGATTGGGGGGGGCTGGTGTCCAACTTAGGAATGAGATGAAGAAGATCTATTTAGATGTTCCTTTGAAATCTTCTCTCAAAGGCTGGCATAAGGAATGGTTTTACTGTTCCGATCTTGAGCCATGCCTTCCCCCTTTTATGGGTTTGCCCCCGGTGATTATCGTCAAGTGGTCATCTTTGCCCACATCTGAAGAAATGGGGCAGGCTAATACACTATTAACTTGTCGGCAGGATTAGCAAGCTGAAGAAAGCCGGGTTGACTGGTCCATGGGTGGCCAGACACTTCTTGACTTGGTGCCTCAGGCCGTTGAAGCTGAGGTGTCACTTCGGCTGGGACTACAAGGGCAAAGGTGATCCTAGCCGGGAATTCTTTGACCTGATAGACAAGTATAAGGTGACTGACATCTTGTTGGATTTCTTCGCCAGCGGGGTGGTCAAAACTGAGGACACAAATCGGTCCGTGGCAGCTTACAGCAAGAAGAGGCCGCGCCCAAAGGTAACCCTTGCTGATGTGGTCTTGTAGTTCATCTGTGGTGAATGTTTGTAGATACATGCCCAGATTGGCTCTGCAGTGTGTAACTTATATTGTTGAACTGCTTGCAGTCATGTGAGGAGTTTGATGACGACTCCCAAAAATTATCGGCCTGGAAATCAAAGAAGAGGCCAAGAAGTCCTTCTGCCGCCCAGCCCGACTCTAAGAGAGCGAGGAAGAGACCCGTTGTAGATCAGGGCAAGAAGGTTATGAAGCCGAGTGTTGATGCTTTGCACCGGCAATAAAACTATAGGGCTACTCAGCGAAGGTTAATTCGGTGGATTGCAGAGGAACACAGAAGATTTATACTGGTTTAGGCCCTCGATGTGAGGTAATACCCTACGTCCAGTTGAGGTGTTATTCCTCTGAGGTGTATGATGATCGATGATCTTGTTGTTCTTGCCCTGAGGGGCGCCCTGCCTCCCTTTATATACTAGGGGACAGGGGTACATGATAAGGATCCCAGCCGGATACGACCAAGGGATTTCCTTCTTAGAGATAGAGTCCTATCCAACTAAGACTATGTTTCCTTATTATACAAGGCACAGCCTGCCGAGTGCTATCTTATCTCTAATCACATGGTTCAGCCCATCCTCTATCCGAGTGGCCCATGTACTGGTAATGAGGTACCCGGGGCCCATGGCCTCCACAGTAGCCCCTGAGACCTTCATAGTTGAGTCACAGCTAATGCCGAGTGCTCATCCTCCATGGTGAAGATTGCCCAAGTGCAGTGCTCCCGAGTACCCTTTGTCCGAGTAAGTCTTCTTCCGAGTCCTGCTTCATATCAGCTGGCAGCAAGGCTATGAAGGGCTTCATAAAGATATATGAATAGTGTGCGCCGAATAGGCGCACCTATTAGGTGTAGCCCCTGACTTTGTGCTTAATTGTTGTCGATGCTTTGCACCGGCAATAAAACTATGGGGCTACTCGGCGAGGGTGAATTCGGTGGACTGCAGAGGAACACAAAAGAATTATACTGGTTCAGGCCCTCAAGATGAGGTCATACCCTACGTCCAGTTGAGGTGTTATTCCTCTGAGGTGTATGTAGATCGATGATCTGGTTGCCCTTCCCCCTGAGGGGCGCCCTGCCTCCCTTTATATACTAGGGGACAGGGGTACATGATAAGGATCCCAGTCGGATACGACCAAGGGATTTCCTTCTTAGAGATAGAATCCTATCCGACTAAGACTATGTTTCCTTATTATACAAGGCACAGCCTGCCGGATGCTGTCTTATCTCTAATTACATGGTCTGGCCCATCCTCTATCCAAGTGGCCCATGTGCTGGTAATGAGGTACCCGGGGCCCATGGCCTCCACAGTAGCCCCTGAGACCTTCATAGTTAAGTCACAGCTGATGCCGAGTGCTCGTCCTCCACGGTGAAGGTTGCCCGAGTGTGATGTGTCCGAGTAAGTCTTCTCCCGAGTCCTGCTCTATGTCAGCTGGCAGCGAGGCTATGAAGGGCTTCATGTAGATATATGAATAGTGTGCGCCGAATAGGCGCACCTATTAGGTGTAGCCCCCGACTTTGTGCTCAATTGTGAAGACAATTAAACATAAAGTCAAAGATCTTTAACCTGTAAGTCTTTCCCGAGTAGATTACTTCGGGTATTTGTGACTCTTCGGTATCATGTCAACCGGAATAAACTTTATAGTCTTGCCGAGTAGAAGACTACTCGTATGTAGGACTCTTCGACTTCATGTCAGTCGAAATATGAGTTTATAGTCTTTTCCGAGTGGCGTCCCACTCAAAAGTTAGACTCTTCCGCATCATGTCAGCGGGAACGGAGATTTATAGTCTCTCCCGAGTAGTGCACTACTCGAAAGTGAGACTCTTCAGCGTCATGTCGGCTGGAATAATGTTGCTCATGGCAACTGGTGGCCACGCATGTAGGCCGAGTACCACTGTTTATCTCATCGGCTCCCGTTAGCAGCACCAGCACTATAATTTCAACTCAGCCTGCGGAAGGCCCACATGGAGCATGCTACTGTAGGAACTCATATCTTGTTAGGCCCAGTGCGGACGGTGTAGGCCCAAGCCCATCTAGTCGGCATTGGTTCTATAAAAAGATGGGGAGAGAGAAAAAGATTCCGTCGTCTTCCCCAAATCAGCCGATCTCTTCGTCTTCCACCTTCGCGCCCAACTTTTCGCCTCCCGCCCGGCTAGGGTTAACTGCTGCTATTCCCCACCCGAACTCGAGCGATTTCAATCCTCCCCGTTTGCTCCAAGCCCCCGATTTGCTTTTCCCCGAATCCCATCGCCTCCAGTCATGCCGAAGGTTTCGGATCTTGCGGGGGCGCCGGGAGGTTCTTGGCCGGTGTCGGATTGCGGCTCGGTGAAGCTGAAGCGGCTGGAGAGTGAACTGAAGTTGCCCAGCCAAGAGGTCATTCGCTGGCGGCCGGCCAGGGATGAGTCGAGCCCGAATCCCCGACCCGGAGAAACGGTAGTCTTTGCCTCTTTTTTCGATCGAGGTTTGTGCCTCCCGTCTTCTGATTTCTTCCGCCGTATTCTCGACTTTTACGGGCTGGAGTTGGTGCATCTGAACCCCAACTCTATTCTTCAGATTTCTATATTTGTTACCCTTTGCGAGTGCTTCTTGGGCGTTGAACCCCATTTCATCCTCTTCCGACACCTGTTCCATATCAAGCCCCAACCTTCCAAGAGCAATATCAATGTGATTGGAGGGGCTGGTCTTCAACTGAGGAGCGATGGGAAGAAAATGTATATCGATTTGCCCTTGAAATCTTCTCTGAAGGGCTGGCACAAGGAGTGGTTTTATTGCGCCGATCTGGCTCCTTCCTTGCGCCCGTTTACTGGTATGCCGCCGACGGTGTTGCCAAGCTGGTCCGCGGAGCCGACCTTTGAAGAACTGGGCCAGGCACATATATTGTTGACGAAGATAGATGACCTCAAGAGGGCCGGCTTGACAGGTCCTTGGGTGGCTCGTCGCTTCCTGACAAGGCGCGTTCAGCCGCTGAAGCTTAGGAGCTCATTCGGCTGGGCCTTCAAAGGCAAAAATGATCCTGACCGAGTGAGCAACGAGTCGGCGGACAAGAAGGAGGTGACCGCGACCCTGTTCGGCTATTTCTCTGAAGGGGTGATCGCGACCGAGGACGACAAGCGCCGGATTGCGGCCTATAGCTTCATTCGGCCTCGGACCAAGGTAACCTTTAACCTTCCTCTGTGAGGAATGCTCGCGGGACCATAGTTGTCCGGCATATCATGACGCGTTTGATTGACTCACTTGTAGTGGCATGAAGAATTTGATGAAGACTCCCGTCCATTGTCGGCTGTCGCGTCGAAGAAGAGGCCGAGGAGTCCCTCTGCTGCCCAACCCGGCTCTAAGAGAGCGGGGAAGAAACCGATTTTATATCGGGGCGAAGGGGCCATGACGGCGCGCGCCGTGAGCGGCAGCTTGAAAATAAAGGACGCCGCTGCCGCAACGCCCACGCGGTCAAGTCCCAGGCTCAGACCTGTGGGTTCGAGCCCAACGTTGCCGAGCCCGGCGGCGGCGCCACCAAGGGGCCGGCCAGAGCAGAGGCCGCCTGGGGCGAGGGCGCCCGAGCCGACCATACCAGAGTTGGGGCCGACCCGGGTTGATACGCCTCCGCCGACGATGACGCCGACCGGGCCGACTGCCGGAGCTAGCGCTCCGCCGGGGGGCGGGCGCCCGGCAAGAAGCTGAGGTTCTCCAAGAGGTGCGCTGCTCCGGGTCTTCTGTAGTCTTTGTGTGTTGAAGTAATGTCTTGATGTCTTGGTTCGTCGTGCAGGAAACGGGCCGATATTGATCTCAAGGAGGTCGACCCGTCTGCTCCACTTGATGAGCCTGCCCCAGCCGAGCCAGCGGCCGCGAACACACCTGTTGAGCCGGCGGCCGACCCGGTTGCTGAGACCGAGGCGGCTCCGACTCCAGGGCCGCTGCGCCACCCGACCGAGCGGTGGCTGCTGAAACTGAGGCCCCAGCCCCCGAGGCGCGCGTCGCGGAAGCCGCGGGCGGAGCCCCCGAGCCGGTCCCCGAAGTCGTGGGGGAGGGCGGTGCCGAGGCCAGGACCCCGTCGCCGTCGTGGTTATCGTCGTCACCATCGCCACCGCCGCCGCCGCCGAAGATCCCACACCTGCCTCGGATCGAAGCTCCTCCACGTGCGATGCCCGGACCTTTACGTGGACAACTCGCGACGGTACTGTGAAAAGCTTCAGGCTCGACGAGGTCGTTGCAAGGAGGGAGCGCGAAAGCCTGCTTCGCGCCGCCATCAGCGGGTCCGAAGGGGTCGCGGTATGATTCTTGTAGTAGAGCTCCAGCAATCTTCTTGTTTTGAAGTTTGACTCCATCTTCGATCCATCTTTTATTCCAAACAGAAGCTTGTCGACCGCAACGAGGCGATGGTGGAAATCTTGGTTGAAGTAGCTCCCCACCTCGCCGAGTTGGAACAGCTCCGGGCCTTAAAGGCCGAGATGGAGGGGCGTCATGCGAAGAGGGAGGCCTGGCTGAGGAGTGGCGCCGATCAGCTCAGGGCGGAGACATGGGCCCTGGCCGGAAAGATTAGAGGTAAAATCCTCGAGTATATCTTCCCGACTGAACCGTTGATGTATTCATCCAGCCGCGTTGTTCCCGACTGCCCAGTTGTGTCATGACTGCACGGTTGAGCTCTCGGCTAATCTGTGGTGCAGACCTCGAAGCGGAGTTAAAGACCCG
Organism: Oryza meyeriana var. granulata; assembly: GCA_003991445.1. Taxonomy (NCBI): domain Eukaryota; kingdom Viridiplantae; phylum Streptophyta; class Magnoliopsida; order Poales; family Poaceae; genus Oryza; species Oryza meyeriana. The sequence goes on from RYFJ01004504.1 coordinate 42,497, forward strand.
AACAGAGAGGGAATCGCAGCTGAAGGAGGCCGAAGAAGCCAAGGCCGAGCTTGAGAAGGTCAAGGCCGACATGACAAAGGCCAACACCGAGCTTGACCGGGAGAAGTCCGAGTTGGAAAAGGCCGTCGTCAAGCTTGGTAAGGAGAAGGCTGAACTGGAGAAGACCGTGGCCGGGTGGGAGGCCGACTACGAAAGTAAGTCCTCAACCCGACTGTGATCTCAGCCAATCCATTAGCTATCCTGCGTGTAGCCGAATCTGACAAGCTTACTTGCCGGCTGATCTGGGCAGACATGAGAACTAATGTCCGGGCCCAGTATCAGTTCTACACGGAGGAGATAAGGTTGATCAGGGAGTCACGGGAGGCCCTCGCCGGGTCCGTGAAAGGGCTCCTTGACCTTATAGACCCCGCCCGGTGGGAACCAGCTGCAGCAGGATCCCTCAGATAGTGGGGCGTCTCGAGGATGCCCCGAGTGCCTTGAAAAGGTACTCGGATGAGCACGTTGTCGCCGGTGTGGCCCATACCCTGGCGATGACCAAATCCTTATACCCTAGGGCGGATATTGAGGCCATCGGGGAGGGGTTTGCCGAAGAGACGACGCCAGAGGAGGCGCTGGAGCTGATCGCCCGGGCGAAGCCGACTGCGGAGATAATTACCCGAGACCTGGGTCTGTAAGGGCAACATGTTTGCGTAGCCGGAATATATAAACTTGTGTAAACAAGTATGTGTAAATATGTGTGCAATGCCGCCAAGCTTATTTTTTCGGTTGTCATTAGCTTTACTTGAACGTGTAGTATGCACCGAGTTAGCCTGTCAGAACTTAATAAAAAACGTTCAAAGTAAGAAGCTGTACTCGGGCAAACGTGACAGTCATAGTAAGGCTTCATAACCGAAGTGAAGTAAGCTCGTATGTTATTGACAATGCACATATAAACATGCAGCCCCCGACTCACTACTCGGTTGATACAAGCGGCGTAGTGAGTCAGAGGAACTGTACACATGAAAATTATAGGACTCAGGTATAGAAAGGACGTAGCTGTTCTATGTTCCATGAGTTGCTGATGAGAGCGCCGTCTTCTGTCTTCAGTCGGTAGGCGCCTGGCCGCGTAACCTCGGCTATAATGAACGGCCCTTCCCAGATTGGGGATAGTTTATGCCTGTCTTTGGTGGTTTGTATTTTCCGTAGAACGAGATCCCCGACAAAAAGGCGCGGCCACGGACATTGCGGTTGTGGTAGCGGCGTAGGCCTTGAAGATACCTTGCCGACTGGATAGTTGCGGTGTCTCTTGCTTCTTCCAGCTGATCTAGTTCGACCAGTCGGGTATTGTTGGAGTCGTCTTCTGAGTAGGCCCGGACTCGTGGAGAGCCGAACTGTAACTCGGTAGGTAGCATAGCCTCGGCACCGTAGACTAGAAAGAAAGGGGATTGCCCTGTTGCCCGACTAACCGTGGTTCTGAGAGACCAAAGAACAGATGGGAGTTCTTGTACCCACCGGCCCGCATATGGTTGTAGTCGGTCGAATATCCTGGCCTTGATGCCTTGTAAGACCATACCGTTGGCTCGCTCAACTGCCCGTTGCTCCGCGGGTGTGCCACAGATGCGTAGCAGATCTTGATGCCGAAATCGTCGCAGAAATCTTGGAATAGGCCCGCCGCGAACTGAGTACCGTTGTCGGTGATGATGCGGTTAGGGACTCCGAACCGGTATAATATACTCATGATGAAGTCCTTTGCTCGTGCCGCTGTGATTGTTGCGACGGGTTTAGCCTCAATCCACTTGGTGAACTTATCCACCGCGACGAATAGATGTGTGAACCCCCCTGGCGCTTTCTTGAAAGGCCCGACCATGTCGAGCCCCCATATTGCAAATGGCCAGGAGATGGGGATAGTTTGGAGTTCCTGGGCTGGGAGATTTGTTTGTCTTGCGAAGAACTGGCAGCTTTCGCACTTGCGAACGATGTCTTTGGCGTCTGTTACTGCTGTGGGCCAGAAAAATCCCTGTCGGTAAGCCTTTCCGACTAACGTCCTGGATGCGGCATGGTTGCCACATATGCCCGAGTGGATCGAGTGCAGAATCTGCTTGCCCTCCTCGGTGGTGACGCAGCGCATGAGGACACCGGATGCGCTCCTTCGGTACAGGTCTTCTCCGACTAGCAGGAAGCTTTTGCTCCGACGCTTTATCTGCTCGGCTTGACTGCGATCTTCTGGGAGTTCGTTGTCCGTGAGAAATTTGACAACAGGAGTCCTCCAGTCTTGACATATGTGCAACACCTCATCTGTGGTCGGGGTAGGCTCGCCTCCCGACTGATCTGGTGCCGGTTTCTTCTTGACTGATGGCTCCATGAGTTGCTCGACGAAGATTCCGGCTGGAACTGCTTCTCGCTTGGATCCCATGTTGGCCAGCTCGTCTGCCGCGTCGTTGTATTGGCGCAGGACATGTGTGACTTCCAGCCCGTCGAACTTGTTTTCCAGCTTGCGGACCTCCTGACAGTATGCCGCCATGGTATCGTCGAGACAGGTCCAGTCTTTCCTGACTTGGTTTACCACGAGTTGAGAATCGCCGCGCACGACCAGTCGACGTATGCCGAGTGATGTAGCGATGCGGAGCCCGTGGACGAGTGCCTCGTACTCGGCGACGTTGTGGGAAGCCGGGAAGTGGATTTGTAGAACGTACTTCAATTTTTCGCCAGTGGGGGACGTCAGGATGACTCCGGCCCCGGCGCCCCGATCCGTAGAGAACCGTCGAAGTACATTGTCCAGTATTCTAGCTTTGCTGTTGGTGTAGGCAGTTGGACTTCTGTCCACTCGGCCACGAAGTCGGCTAGAGCTTGAGATTTGATTGCTGTCCGTGGCTGAAAGGTGATGTCAAATGCCATCAGCTCGAGTGCCCATTTAGCGATTCGGCCAGTGGCCTCGCGATTATGAAGGACATCCCCGAGTGGAAATGCTGTGACCACCGTGACTTGGTGTGCTTGGAAATAATGCACCAGCTTCCGGACTGTGATAAGTAGGCCATATAGCAGCTTCTGGACTTGCGGATATCTCGTTTTGGAGTCGGCAAGGACCTCGCTGACGAAGTAGACTGGCCGTTGTATTTTTTGAATATGACCCTGTTCGGATCGTTCAACCACCAGCACCGTGCTGACTACCTGTGTCGTTGCCGCCAGATATAGCATTAGCGGTTCCTGGGGCAGAGGTGACGCCAACACGGGGGGTGATGTAAGGAACTGTTTGAAGTCTTCGAAGGCTCGCTGGGCTTCCGGAGTCCATTGGAAATTGTCGGTCTTTTTGAGTAGCTTGAAGAAAGGCATGCCCCGTTCGCCCAGTCGGGAGATAAACCGGCTGAGTGCCGCCATGCAGCCTGTCAGCTTCTGGACGTCTTTGAGGTTAGTCGGGGGTGCCATGTGCCTGATGGCGTTGACTTTCTCCGGGTTGGGCTCAATGCCGCGGTGCGAGACGATGAAGCCGAGTAACTTTCCGGATGGAACGCCGAAGGCGCATTTTTCCGGGTTCAACTTCATCTTGAATCTTCGAAGGTTTTGGAAGGTTTCTTCCAGGTCAGCAATGAGGTCTTCTTTAGACTTGGTCTTGATCACCACATCATCGACGTAGGCTTCCACATTGCGTCCGATCTGAGTATGCAGGCACCGCTGAATAGCCCTTTGATAGGTTGCGCCCGCGTTCTTCAGACCGAACGGCATTGTGATATAGCAGTATGCTCCAAACGGTGTGATGAAAGATGTCTTCAAGCAGTCTTCTTCCCTCAGGCTGATTTGATGGTATCCCGAGTAGCAGTCGAGAAAACTGAGTAGGTCGCACCCTGCCGTGGAGTCAACCACCTGATCTATCCGAGGAAGACCAAATGGGTCCTTGGGGCACGCTTTGTTGAGGTCGGTGTAGTCGACGCACATGCGCCATTTACCGTTTTTCTTCCGGACCAGAACTGGGTTTGCCAACCAGTCCGGGTGGTAGACCTCTTTGATGAACCCGGCTGCGAGGAGTTTGGTAATTTCCTCCCGGATAGCATCTTTGCGGTCTTGAGCGAAGCGCCGCAGCCGTTGTTTGACTGGCTTGGCGTCTGTCTTCACGTTTAGGGCGTGCTCGATCACCTCCTTGGTACGCCCGGCATGTCGGACGGTTTCCACGCGAAGATATCCTTGTTGGCTTGGAGGAAGGTGACGAGCGCGTCTTCCTATTTGGGGTCGAGTCCGGTCCCGACTAGAGCAGTCTTGGAGGGGTTGGAAGGGTCCAGGGGGATCTTCTTCGTGTCGGAGTCCGCTGAAATTCCCGACTTCGCTGCTTTTTTAGCCGGAACTTGATCTTGCTCGACTTCAGTTGTGACGGCTTGCCGAATGTTATCGCGTCCGACTGCCGCCTCTTGTAATTGGGCTAGTTCGCAGCTCTCCTTGTCGCAGGTGAAGGCTTGCTTGACGTCGCTGCGGAGGGAGAGGACTCCTGCTGGTCCGGGCATCTTCAGCACCATGTATGTATAGTGCGGTATCGCCATAAATTTGGCGAGTGCCGGTCGTCCGAGTATCGCGTGGTACGCGGTCTCGAAGTCGGCGACCTCGAAGCAGACAGTTTCTGTGCGGAAATTATCCCGTGTGCCGAAGGTTACCGGCAGAGTTATCTGCCCGAGTGGAGTTGATGACAGGCCGGGAATTATCCCGTGGAAGGGTGCAGTGCTCGGCCGTAGTTCTGAACGAGGGATTTTCATCTCGTCCAAAGTTTTGGCGAACAAGATATTGAGCGCGCTGCCTCCGTCTATGAGGGTTTTCTTCAGCCTGATATTTTTGACGACCGGGTCCAGGACGAGTGGATAGCGTCCCGGGTGGGAAACCCGATCTGGGTGATCTGCGCGATTGAAGGTGATGGCCATCTCTGACCAGCGCAGGTATTGGGGGGTGTCGGCCGTAGAGACCGTGTTGATGTCGCGTGCTGAAAGCTTCTGTTTACGCTTGGACTCGTACGCGAGTGGTCCCCGAAGATATGGTTGAGCTCGGCTTGAGGGTCTTGGAAGTCGTCAGCCGGGCCCGAGTCTGGCTTCTCTTTGTCCTTGTCGGCGCCAGATGATGAAGTTTGCTCAGAGGCAAACTTTTTGAGCATATAGCAGTCTTTGGCCGCGTGCTTTCCCTTGGGGTGAAAGGGGCATGGCCCACTCATGACTTTCTGGTAGTCGTTGTTCCGCTGGGGCCGCGACCGGCTGCGCTCCATGTTGGCCACCTCGTTGTCTGACTTCCGTTTACGGCTGCCAGACTTGTTTTGAGATGGCTCGTTGTCGGCTTTCGCCTTCTGTTCTTTTTGTCGGGGCTCCTTCTTCTCGTCAAGGGCCTCGGCGACTGCTTCGGCTGAGTCGGCGTATTTATTGGCCATGTCGAAGAGCGCCCGGACTGTGGATGGTGGCTTCCGAGTGAATTTTGCGATAAGCGGAGCGTCTTTTACCCCTTTGCGAAAGGCGGCGGTGACGGCTTCGTCTTTGATCGTTGGGATTTGGTTGCGCTTCTCGGAGAACCTTTTCATGAATTCGCGCAAGGACTCGTTTTTCTTCTGGTGCAGTTGATAAAGATCATGCTCCGAAGCGGGTCTGTCGTAGGTCCCCTGGAAATTAGCGATGAACCGCTCCCTGAGTTGTCCCCAGGAACCAATCGACCGCCTTGGGAGGCCTGTCAGCCATGTCCTCGCCGAGTCGGCTAGCGCGACTGGGAGGTAGTTAGCCATGACTCTGCTGTCGCCACCAGCAGCGCGAACTGCTAGGGTGTAGACGGTGAGCCAGGACTCGGGGTTTGTCTTGCCGTCGTACTTTTCGATCCCGGTGGGCTTAAAGCCAGTCGGCCACAAGACGTCCTGTAGCTCCCGAGTGAAGGCTGGGATGCCTTCGTCTTCGTGAGGGCTCCGACTCCGATCTTGGCGATGTAGTCGCTCGTGGTGGAGGCCGAAGCACTCGTTTTCGTCTTCCAGTCGGCGGCTTTCATCTTCTTCGCGTTGTTCGCGTTGGGCGTTTAGGGTGTGGCGGAGGTCCCGGTGCTAGTCGAACTCGGAGGTCCTGATTGGGTCGGCGGTCGTATCGGCAACGCCGCCGGTTGTCATTATTGGTATTGCTGAGCGTTGTTTGCCGGGACTCTTCGCGTTGCCGACTGGAGCCGGCCGCCCATCGTCGTGCTGATGCGGATGAGCCTGCCGCCGGAGAACCCGACCGGTTGGTTGGTATAGCGGCGTCGCCCGACTGCTGTTGCTGCTGACAGGCAGCGGCTGTAATCATCGCCTTGATCTTGGCGATAGTCGGGGTGGCCTGGTGATCGGCCCCGAGCTGGAGTGTGTCCAGCAGAGTCGCTGCGGCCACAACGTTCTGTTGTGGCGTGACAAAGACGTCGTGGTCGCCGATCTTGGTTTGGAGGATCTGTTGCTGAGCGATTCGCCCAGCCTGGCGCAGCTCGTCGTTGCGGGCTTCGCGATTGGCCTCCTCTTGTTGTAACCGGCGCGCCTCCTCTTGTTGCTCCTCTTGTAGTCGGCGTACCTCGGAAGGTGGTGTTGAAGCCATGAAGATCTCGCGAGAGAGGAGGAAGCTTGCCGAATTAGAGTCCGAGCTAGCGCTCGAACCGCTGTTTGACTTGGTATCGGACTCCGAGTAGTTATCGGAGTGAGAACGACTCCGACCTCTCTAGATCCAATCTGAAACGGCGCTTGGCCGTGTCCAAACTGAATTGCTGGAGATCGGGTCTGCTGCGCAGGGCAAAGATGCGCAGCGTCGCCGGAATTGTTTGGGAGATTGAGGACCTCTCCGCTTCTCGGCCCAACTCGGGCTGGCTCAAGGCCAAGCGCAAGCCGGACGCCAAAGGAGAGGGTTGTCCTGATGTTTGGCGATGTGAAGGACTGCCGCAGGAAGTCGCTGAAGGAGACGGTGGTGTCCGGCATGCCGACTGGCGCAACGTCGGCTGGTTCCCCGGCTGGCAAGATTGAATCTGCTTCTGCCAGGGTGAGACTGCCGAATTGATCGGCGGTGAAGTCTAAGCTTCCGAAGGTAATTGCATCTCCGGGGAAGAACTTGTTGCTGTCGACTCCGTTGATTGAATCCATCGAATCTTCAGATGAGGAATTCGCCAGAAGATGCCCCTACCTGGCGCGCCAACTGTCGATGCTTTGCACCGGCAATAAAACTATGGGCCTACTCGGCGAGGGTGAATTCGGTGGACTGCAGAGGAACACAAAAGAATTATACTGGTTCAGGCCCTCAAGATGAGGTAATACCCTACGTCCAGTTGAGGTGTTATTCCTCTGAGGTGTATGTAGATCGATGATCTCGTTGCTCTTGTTCCCCCCTGAGGGGCGCCCTGCCTCCCTTTATATACTAGGGGACAGGGGTACATGATAAGGATCCCAGTCGGATACGACCAAGGGATTTTCTTCTTAGAGATAGAATCCTATCCGACTAAGACTATGTTTCCTTATTATACAAGGCACAGCCTGCCGGATGCTATCTTATCTCTAATTACAGAGTCTGGCCCATCCTCTATCCAAGTGGCCCATGTGCTGGTAATGAGGTACCCGGGGCCCATGGCCTCCACAACTTCCGTACAGAAAATATCCATAAAATATTAACAAGCAATAGTAATTTATTTTGTGCCTAGAAAATTAGAATATTTCTATAAAATCCATTATAACTCCTTTTAAGGTAAACCAAACTTCTGTAGATTCATAAAAATGTCCTCTTCACTGTTGTAAAATAAAAAGTGAGAACTTCTGTGTAGTATTTTTCTCTAAAAATGGAAATATCTTTTATATACATGTTTATAACCTAGAAGTTTATAAATTTCTAGAAAAATTCATCCTATTTGCTAAAAATGTGAAACCACTTCTGTTAAACCCAGAAAATTGTAAACTTACTGTGGATAATTTGCATTTGACAAAACTACCTCCTAAAATAGGCCTAAGTATTTTTCTAACCTTTCCTTTTGGTAAATCGATAAAATTCACAACTAAATCATTTTAAATCCAATTTCAGTGAACCAAATTTTGTTAGAACCAGTAGGTTATACACTTTCATCTAAAAATGATCACACAAATAGAACCTTAATGGGAAATGCAAGTTACCCCTAATACACTAGGGTGATACACAAATAATTCCAAATCTGCCATTTTCAGCGTATATGGCTTGTTATTTTTGTATCTCACAAACCAGAGATGCAAATGACTTGGTTCTTTTTCCTAAAATCTTATTAAGACATGCCCTACTTCTGTGATTATCATAATTAATTGATCATGTGGCATAGACATGTTTAATTGCTTCTTATTTGCATATTGCTTCTTATTGATAGATTCTGAGGATACGGAGTACGTGGAAGTTCATCCAGAGCCTGAGTGTGACCCCTCGCTGCAGCAAGGCAAGCGTCTAAGCATATTGAACCTATGTTTTCAATAAATTGATTTGTTTGTGAAAACAATATCTATATGCATGCTTCAGTCTGTTTAAAATGGGGAAAATGGGTAGAGTTAATATTACCTAATTGTATGCATTTCCATTCCTTGATTATTGATCTCATGTTTATACCTTGTCACCCCTGGTTAAGGACTTTGGAATACTTATACTTTACCGAATGCTTAGCCATGCTTATTTCTAGACCTAGAGAAATCCGATAGATGGAGCTATCGGTGCAAAACTAGTTTAATGCGAATGGATGGGTTAAAATCTGAAAAGAATCACTTCTGATTAATAATTGAGAATATGTTTGACTTGGACGGATGATAGGGCGATGAAGGGATGGTGTTTCCCCGATGCACGTAGCTCCGTCTGGGTCGTTAAGGACCGAACATGTTGACGTCTATTCAAGCACCTTACGTACTTCCACACGCCGGTTATGGGACGGCTTAACTCAGTAGCACGGGAGGCTGTGGCCATCTACGCCCGTCCGTCAGTCGTGAGGGGAGACCTTTGGAGGACCTCAGTGCGAGCATGCACGTGCGGGCCTGCACTTGGTGAATCCATACTTGGCCGGAGGTGCCTCCCGCGACGGTGAGCCCGCCTTAGCTGCCACGCACGCACGCGGCTAAGTCGTCGGGGGCCCAGACGTGTTTTAGGTGGTTGGGGCTAAGCGTTGCAAAAAGTTCTGTTGTGACCTCTAGTCCGCAACTCAATGTGTAGAGTGTGTGGGTACCGACGGGTACGGATCAAACTAGAGTGTAGCCGTTTGGCTTCTATCACATCGTGTGGGTAAAGATGTACACCTCTGATCAGAGTAAGAACTATTCGAATAGCCGTGTCCATGGTTACATGACGACCGCTTGATGTGTTAGTTAGTCATGTTAGCATCCAACTTGGGTTATGTGGTTATATCATGACTTAGGATAGTCATGGATTGATGGGTTTATATAAGGGATTTTTAAATGTTAAATATGACTTGGTTTTAATCATGAAAAATGGTGTGCTAGTGTAGCACAATTGTTTGGGCAAGGGTGGCCCATGGATGATGCTTAAAGCATGGTTTATACTCATTTATGTTCCATTTTCAGAACCATATACTTGCTGTCTTAAAATTTCAGATTGAGTTATTTTCACAAAATACTTATAGTTTCAAGTATTACTTGCTCAATAAAATCAGCTTTGTGCAAAATCAAATCAATATAGCCTTCTTCCTTGATATAGAAACCAGCATGCTTCCTTTGTACTATTATTATTGTGTAAGTCTTGCAGAGTACCATTCGTACTCATGTTGCATCTTTTCAGGTGAGGATAACGACGATGATGGTGTGATTTACTATTATCCTGCCGAGGGTGGCGAGGATAATGTGTAGTTGGAAGTTGAGCTCTATCCCCAGTCGGTTGCCCTGTGTTTGGGTTTGGCACCACTGGTTCTTGTCTTTTGTGTTATATTCGTTGCAAATCTTTTGTGTCACTTTGTGATGAATTAGGGTGTGAACTCTCTATGTAATATTTGTAACTCTACTGCTCGTTTATCCATATTTAGAGTACTTGTGATGTTTATCAATTGCTTGCGATGAAAGTGTGAGGCTAGTCGCTTTCCTGGGGACTAGCTGAACATGAGTATGAGTTGTGTATAATTGAGATGGTTGGGGGATAGCTATTGTGGTTCGAGTCCTCTGGGGTACGTATCGTGTTTGGTCGCCACCATCGAGTGGTTTGACGGGCGTATGACGGGGAGGACTGGCAAGCTATCTTATGATTATCTCTTTTTGTACACTTCTCGGTATTTTTGGATTTGTATTGTGAGTGGGTAAAGATTATGGCAAGTCTGCGATGAGGATGGATGGTTACCGCATTTATTCGGGTTTTATTCGAGACCCCATCCATCTAGATAGTTCGCGTTGCCCGTAATAGTTACTCTTCATAATGCACTTCCGGGGTGCCCACATGGGCCCCGTTGGCGGTTCTTCCCGGTGTATCCCAGTGGGGCTGGTGAACAGTCCTCGAACCAATCACAGCCATCCAATCCTTTGAATCAAATCCGAGCCATTCGATCCTCGTAAACACCGATGGAGTCTTAGCCGTTCATCGCCCTTGATTGATCTAGAGCCATTCGATCTCCATAACTTGAAACCCTAGATCCAGCCTTGCCACGTCAGCCCTAAAGCCACATGTGCCGCCACCTCAGCCTTTTTCCTTCCACGTGTTGCCACATGGCAGCCCATGTCATCAGTCCACCGAACCACTCCATCCCTCGGTCCACAGAACACAGTTCATGGTGTATCGAGTCACTAACAGTGGGCCCTACCACCTTTATCCTTCCAAAAATAATCCTTTTAATTGAAATTCCGAGGGAATATTCTCAAGAATATTCTTTTCTATTTCTTTTTGGATTTTCTCTGAATTCAATCTTCCGGAAGCCATATCTTTTCTGTTCGAACTCCGGTTCGACCTGTTCTTCTTCTGAAATTCATCTAAAACATGCTGCTTACCTGTTTACCTGTTAACATATATATATGTACTTTTTATTTTGGAGTTTCTGTTAAGAGTTTTTTTTCTTATTTTTTGTAGTTCACGTATTTTTGCTGTTTCGGTCCCCGATCAGCAAGTACGAGGAAGAGTTCAGAAACTCACAGCGAGACTTGGTTTTCTATCTGCAATGGCCAAGAAACGTCTGTCCTCTTAAGCATGTTGAAACATTTATAGAAAATTATTTCTTCAATCGTTACTGCCATTGCAATGCTTGTTGAATGTCAGATTATGGGTATTTCTCTCTCTCATTCCGATATTCCTTGTTATGGCCAATACATTGCTATTGATAACTAACCTTGATACCCTGGTAATTAATATTGACTGAGCTGGATGTCTAATTAATTGATCTGCTAGATTGTTTAGGTTTTGCTTACCCAGGCTTCAGTAAATCTAGCGTCATTTTTACGTGGGAAACTATTGATTTCACTCGTAACTAATTATATGATCAATGGCAATAGTTCTACGACGGGAATTGTTTGTGCTTGGTTAGTAATGTGACAAACTAAAAGGTGACTGAATGGTGGGTTGTGAGCCACCAGGATTGTGAATGTTGCTAGCGGTTGCTCCGATGACAATTAAGGACTCGGTTCGCAACTACTGCTGTTGCGAGCCAACTACCCGATACTGAGACCAACGAAGCTAATGAGCTTGTCTTTGAAAGTATATTATTTGAGTTCTTAGTGCTGCTTGGCATATATCAATGCGCATGTGCATGATTCCTCGGAATTGTTACATCTAGTTAGGAAGCTGACGCTATGTGGCTCTGGTGGGTTTATGCGTCTGTTCAATATGTTGCATTGTTTTGCAGGTGTGTCAGCACACCTAAACTTACCACACTACTTAATTATTAGCCTGTAGAAAATGCTCAAAGATAACCACCTTAGATACATAATTTAAAAAGAGCTCAGGGTTTGCAAGAAGATTACAATAAACTGCGTGCTATTAATATCTTCAAAATAAATATATACTGTGGTTGGGAACATTTTTTCTCTGTTTCCCATTCGTCACACCAACTCACACTATAACTGAACCCCAGGTCAGGCTTCGTTACATTAAAATTTTCAGAGGCCACGAGACTAGTATTGTATGTAACCGTGAACTCTCCATACAGCTCGAGTGTATGCGCAGTTACATATTAGAATTACTTCTGGAAAATCGCGCTGCTTCTGTCTCTTCCTTCTCTCTCTCCTCACTTGTTTCCTTCCTCTCGCTTGGGCCGCGCAGCCCCAAAACACCAAGCGTCTCAGCACAAACCTCCCAGGAGTAAGCTTTCGAGCTTCATTCACCGGGACTAGCTCCCCCTTGTGATACACAAGGATGGGAGTTTTAAGACTTCCAATGAGAGTATGTGGTATTTGCCTATCTTCAGACATATCTCTGCGTGAGTATATCGCAGGCCGTGCCTATGCATTGCGGCTCCATTTTGAAGTTACTCGTTTACGCAGCCCAGGGCCCCAAGTTATGCACGGCGTGACTCCCCCAGCGTGCACCGTCCGCTCACTTCTCTCTCCTGTCGCCCTGCGATGTTGCCGACCCGCCTGCGGGCCCTGCGTCTGTGGTTGCCTGCTTGCGTCTCTCCGCGCTACCGATTAGACAGGCGCCCTGAGGGACGCACACGAGTCACTCTGCACCTCCACTCCGCTCTTCCTTCATAGCGCGTCGACCGAAATCAAGGGCGGATGGGCACTCCCTCCCTCAGCGCCGTTCGGAAACCCCTAGGCTTTCACCAGTCGGGCAAATCTAAGCTGATAGCACCCGGTCTCGCCGCCTTTAGTAGATTCAGCCGGTCCGCGCGTAGCCCCAGCTCGCGACCAGGTTACATTGCTACTGCCAGAGGACAGAGGACGCTCCAGGTGCCGACATACCTTCGCCAACCCTCCCTTCTCCGTCCAGTCTCATCACATCCCCTTTCTGTTCGCGACAGGAGCATACTCGGACCTCCCTAAATCGTTGGCGACCAGGCTCCACCGCCAGATGCCGCCTGCACTCCCCGGAGTCTCAGCTGTGTCTGATCAAGCAGGCCGTAACCCCGGGCCATTGATTTCTCCCGCGAGCGCATAAAAATGTTTCGCCCGCTCTCTCCTCTAATGGTCCCCATACAAACGCCTGCAGATACGCCCCTCAAGGCTGACAGAAAGAGGCATGCCCTAGACAAACCGTGCACAGACGAGAGCCGGTGTGCGACGATCTTTGACCGGCCAGCCCTCACAACGCCGCGCTGCCTCGCACGCGGGTCTCCAGCGGGCTAGGTATAATTTGCAGCGCGGAAGCTCCATAGCCTCGACTTTCTTGTCAGTCAGTATAGTTTTGCTAAGCGGTTGCCATCTCCATGGCTTTTGACCAATGGATTTTTCCTTGTAGAAAAATTGTTGATCGGTCTTAAAAAGATGAGTCGGGGACATTTGCTGATAGCACACCGCCCCAACCACGAGATCGCCACTCGCTAGCTTCGCGCGCGTGCGCGTTCTGCAGATAAATTTGTGTCCTGGCCACCGTCATCCGCGAGGCCCTTACGCCGCGGGCAATAAATAGCTCATGCAGCCGTAACTCTTCGTCCGGATACGTGATGCCACCCAATCTTAGAATAGGATTCGCTTACACAAGGAACATGAACAATTTATACTGGTTCAGGGCGTCCGGAGTACTGGTGCCGGTGTTTTAACATCTACTCCTACGGAATCCCTCCCGGACCGATTTGTGTCTGGTATCTCTCGCATTTAAGTGTTCCTTTCTGTTCCGTGTCTGCTCCTGACGGCGATATATGATTTCCTCTCCTCTCTCTCCTCATGCGGGCGGGCCGCCTCTCTGCCTCCTCCCGCCGCATATACACCATCTTCGCCGCCATCCCGTACTTCCGTTCACCAGCCAGGCACAGGGTTACAGAGTAGGAATCCCAGTTGCGCACTCCAACCAAGAGATTTCTTCTAGGACACGATTCCGACCCCTCTGAGTGTGCGCCGCTGACGTCTGTTGTGCAGTTCATCCCTTTTGTCTTGTGCACTGTAGACCTCCCAAGGTTCGGTATGGGCTGCTTCTCCGTTCTTCTTTGCTCCTTCGCTCCTCCAATCTCACAGCTAGCTCAGACTGGCTCTCACGTGCCTCTCGGGCCATTTGCGCTTGTCGATGGACTGGGCTCCCAATAGTTCTCTTGATGGTACAGGGCATAGGTCTCCGCCGAGACCAGCCTACTCGGACTCCTCAGGATCACTCAGTTTTTCCACTTAAAGCTCCCAAGCCGCTCGCAGCCACGCCCGTTGAGTGGTAACAGAGCCCTAGAGCCGAGCGAGGTGGGCGACCCTGGAGGGTGGAGCTCCGAGGGATGTGTCTTATCCTGTGGACCGAGCTGCTATCGGTTTGGTGCTCACACGCGCCGGCGAGTGTAGATCGTGAGAAATATCTAGGTAAAGCGTCGTGCTGCCTTACCCTCCGAAAGTCGGTTGCGTCGGCAGCTTGCCTCACCGCCGCGAAGGAGTTCGCCTCCTGACACGGGCAATCCGCCGGGGGGTGGGAGGTGGGACTTCGGCTCCATTCGGCTACCATCCATACCTCTTGTTGGGGTGGGTGTGCTGGGCCCTCGGATTTTGTGAGACAGGGTGAAATCTCGGCTGCCGGTGCTCCGCGTTCCCAGTTCCTGTGGTCTGAGCGCAGGTCTGTCTCGTGGAGGTTTCCCCTTTTTGGAGAGGGATGACGCAGTAAAACCGATTATAATTGGTGTAATAATATTCGTTCTAAGTTTTTAGCTTGACATAAGAAATAACAGATAACTTCAATAATTTGTGAACTAATTTCATATCTGACGCTTGTCCGAATTAAAGATTCCTCATTCCACAATCATACTCTCATAGAATTCCAGAAAATGCTGAAGAATTCGATTACAAAGTACTTTCAGTCCATGTGATTGCCCACATGTACTGTTTTTAATTGTTTGCCTGCATTGTTTGCTACAGTTAATAATGCTGGACGCCCTCCCGGGATGTACTCTGCCGTTAGTGTACCTACGAGGTCTGTTGCTCCGAGTCGTTAGGCGGATAAGCATGGAGGCAGGGCAAGTCGCACTTTATCTTGACATGTGGGGACAAGAATTACATATACCCCGGTGTTATGTTTTGCTAAATTGCATTGTTTTACTTAAATAGTTGCATTATTTCAACATTCATGTGGGATGTGGTTTATGAACCTATATAATGACTAGGACATGTGCCGTTCAGCGGGTTGATTGTGAATGCCTTCGCAAATCCTTCGTGCGCCTGATCTCCTCTTTAGAGATATACTGGTTCCGTATAGGACTGGGGTAATATATATAATTATAATTTTCACTATATTACTTTAGGCGATTAGCTTGCCATGCCCTTAGCAACAGTACGCTCACTTATAGAATTATCTGACACCTAGATTGACTCTCTTTTATCTTGTATATCTTCTTCTTGTCTCGGTGCGTTAAAAAGAGGTAGAACTTGCCGATAGGCTATGTTTACACCTTACATAGTTAATTGGACCTGTGAGATATGGTGGAGCTGTGTGTGTGATCGGTCTCCTGCTGGTGTCGCAATTGCCCATTGCAATTAGGAAACCGTTCGCAGGAACCACTCTTAAGCAATTTACTCGGTACTTTCCACAAACTGCAGGTGCGGCACAGCTGGGTTTGGTAGCGTTTCTTCTCCCTCTCCTAAGGCACCGGAGGATGAGGGTGGGCGTGATGGAGTTGGGTCGGCCCCGGCGGGTAAGGGTTGATCGGCTTCCGGATCTCGTGGCCGCAAGGGGGGCTAGCCTGGCCAATATGTTGCCTGTCGTGACGTTGCAGGTGCAAACCTCAGCGGGTGGTGGATGGTTAGGAATGGTGTTACCCGTGCGAAACGCGTGGCCCTGCATAGTCCTACTCACGGGGGACCCTGTCACGGATTGAGACTGCACTGGCCACCCTTAGCTAGGGGAACACTGTGTTCTTGGGCAGTGATGTGTCTTGTCTTAGGCGTGGCATTTTTCTAGTTTGTTGTTTACCACCTTTCTTTAGGTCGAGTAAACTATAGGTGTCCGTTATTAGCCTACCTCGTCATATGCAGGATTATTGCATGGGCACGCCTGTGGAGTCGAAGACTCATCTGATGGTCCTCACCATTTAGCGTATTAATACTCTGGCTTTATCGCAAGAGCTGGTTGAGTTCGGGGTAGTAACGGTCTGTGGTGAGGTCCCCCGTCGGCGTGGATGTAAGCTGGTCTTTCTTCCCTGAGAGATCAGTGCTCGGTGGTGCTTCTCGGTTGAACGTGGTATGTTAGTAACGTTAATCAGTGGACATAGACCTAGCGCTCGAGCAGTAAGGGTCTTTACGTGCTCCCAATTCACTGAGCGGCCTGCTCCATGTAGTGAACGATTGGGGCTGTGTAGGATCGATCAGTAGATAGTGGCCTAGGTCGAACGTGGTTGCTCAGTACCGCGAATTGATCGGCGACGACCTCGTGTGGTGAACGTTGGTGTTAACATTAATCTGGTAGTGGCCCGAGACTGGTGAGCTAGGTAACGCTCATAAGTGATGCCTGGTGAACATGCGACTTTGTGTTGCAATTGTTTGAGTGCAAACAATTAACATATTCCGTCAATAACATCTTAACTTGCGGACTGTAGCGTGGTCAACGCTTTGGTCTGTAACGTTGATCAGGGGAGATTGGGTTAACGTTAGTTGTAGTAGTTCGTTATACTACTGGTATATTGTGAAACGATATTACATTCAAGCTGGTCAGTATCCGGTTATAAGCGTGTGGAAAAGTTGTTTTATAGTCCTTTGTAATGTCCTAACGCGAAGCAGGTAAGTGCTTGTAACT